>JAEMOT010003744.1:55340-69741 GCA_019297695.1 Apostasia ramifera | reverse complement strand
CTTCTAAATCATTCCAAAATTTTTCCTTTGTGCTCGCATCTAAGCCAACTTGGGGAGCATACATACTTACAATGTTAATAATCATTCANACTTGAGTTCTACTATGATGGACTAGCTTCTTTACCCGCATCCGTCCATGATGTGGGAACCCTTGCTCATTTTTCACTACACCCGGGCGCCGATTCATGTCATGATTGATTCGACAAGTTTTACGCTGGCTGTCGACTGCCTAACGCAACCCTCCGCGTTTCTCATCCGGGACTTGGGACCCGGCAACGGCGCGTTTAAAAATAGAAAGTAAAATAAAATTTTTATTTTAAAATATGCAAGTGATGTGAAATCTAATTATAATTTAAAATTTTATTTTTATATTTTAATTTAAAAAATGATCGGCATGATTAAGTTAATAATTTGAGTCATAAATATATACTAAAATTTAAATTTAGAAACTGACTGCTGATCGTTCAAGTTTTATGAAATTTTGTTTTAAATTAAATGAGTTCAGCTGTAATAAAATTGACGAGTTTTGGATAGTCTTGATCAAATTTAAAATGAAATTAATTAGTTTTAATGAAACTTTAAGGTTTTATTTGATTTGCAAAAAAAAAACATCTTCAAAATTGTCGTGACTAAAAGATTTAATTTATTTTAAAAAATTATTCCAACATAAATTTTAATATTAAATAATTATTTTATTTAATATTTAATATAATTTTTAATAAAAAAAATTAAATTCTCACTTTCAATATAATTTATGATACTGCTAACTCACTTTATTTTATATTGTATTTATTTTTTAATAAAAACTAAAAATTCAATTAAATTATTTTTTTGTTCTTCAACCAAATAAAGTATTAATCATGATATTTGAATAATATGAAAAATTAACTTTTATTTGATATATGCCGAACATAATTCAAAATTAAAATTTTTAACTAATTTAACTCAAATTTCGCTTAACAAATTTGAAATTCAAATTTTAAAAGCATTTAATTCAATGTTATCAGTCATATTATTTAGATTGAATTTGAGATTTTAAAATAATTTTGAATCATAAATAAATATCATAATTAAATTTTATTTTAAAGTAAATAAATATTTTTATAGAAAAATATAATGTATGTTTTGGTTTGATTTAAATTTTTTTTGATAACTTTGATTTAATTTAAAAGTTGATTAAAAATTAAAATTAAATTCGTTTGAAAATAAAAAAATTTATTTTCAGACTTTAAAAAATCAAGTTCAAGTATTGCCAGTTCGTCAACGAAGATCTTCAGTTATTTTTTTTATTTGTTTTTTATTTTTAATTCAGTATTGCAAGAACGAAAGGGAGTAGGGTTGGAGAGAATGGAGAAGAGCCGACGATCGGTGATAAGCCGGGAACCGTTGCGTTCTCCCTCGATTAGATCCCCAACCTCGACTGCTGGTGGCGGCAAGGACCTCGTCGGACCCAGCTCTTCGTCTCGTGGATCGAGCCCCCAGTATGAATCTAAAGAACCCTCGGATTCCTCTACCTTGGTCGGAACTTGCCCTGATATGTGCCCGGGTAATTCCTTTTACATCTTTTGGTTGAAAAACTTGAATTTGAGTTGATGATTTCTCTGCGCTTCACATTAGATGCACGCCTATGGTTAATTTTTTGCTTAAAACGTTGTTCATTTATCGATCATTTCCTATTGTATCTTTGGTTTACTGCAAAGCATTTTCTTTCAGTCAACACTGTTAGTAGGACTTGACATGATCCTGTCTATGTTTTAAGCGCATTACGTTGATTAGCATGTGTGAAGTACATAATTGATCATCTTCCAGGATTCAGATTAATCTGCACTTTACATCTGTTTCAGCAAAGGAGAGGGTCCAGCGTGAGAGGCTCAGAGACCTGGCAGTTTTTGAGAGGCTTAATGGGCATCCGAGGAAAACTTCTCCAAGCCTAGCTGTTAAAAAGGTGACATTTTTATCAAAAAAGAGGTGATTTTTCTACCAAACTTTCTTATCTGTGAACTTCTGAGAATTTCCATTAGCAGGAGAACTTCAGATTGAAATCATAAACCTATTTAAATTCATATTATTGACTTGAAATTTCATCAATGGGATCAGGCAGACAGAGCCTGCAAAGCGCTTAAGGTGAAAAACATAGGGAAACTGAATAAGAAAGTGTGAGGCACAATTTTTACATGGAAATATGAGAAATGGCGTTGGGTGGGGGGAACCACTGTGTTTGGTGTGTATGGCTTCAAATGCACTGAGCATCGTAAATATATACTAGTACAAGAACTTATAAGAAATTGAAAATAAAGTCACTACATGGCTTTAAGAGATATTAGATTAGATATACTGAGCCAGCCCTCTTTTCTTCTAAAGGTGTACTGGTGTATTTATAGGCTAAGAAAGGTAATTAATGCTTTATCTTTTTGACCATATCGAGGATAAAAGGTTTATCCAATGGCCCATGCTATGGTTATTTTATGGTGTGGCATCTTCTGCATGGAGAAAGGCCTACAGGCAAATGCCGTGATGGAATAAGCAATCTAATTGACTATACTAGACATGATCAAGATGATCATTTGGAGACTGGGAGGAAATCAGTGCTCCCTGAGAGTTCAAAGGGAACATCTATGCCGATATGACCATTTTTGACTCATAGGAATGGGGCGGCTGCAAAAAGTTGAGGAACCATCATGTTATTGTTGCAGCTTACATGTTTTTCTCTAGATCGTTGGTCAGATTATAAAGACAAAAGGGATCGGGTCTCCATGAAAGCACCATTTCTTAATATAAAATTGTGTTAATGAGATCAGGCAAGCAGAGCATCATCAAGAACAAACTAGTGAAAAATGTTAGGAAACCAAATAAAAAGAGTGAGGTATACTTTTTACTTGTATTTATTTAAGATGACTAATTCATTTTAAGCCATCCATGCCGTACGTAGGTCATTTTTCCTTCTTGTCTCTCTAATGTCATCTAATGGGTGATGGACGATCTAGAAAAAGTCACGATAATTTTATAATATTTTGCTACAGCTACTTTTCTGGCCATTCCTATGAGTCAACAATTATCCATGTCGGCAAAGATTTCCCTTTAAATTCTCAGGAAGCACAAATAGCCTCCCAATCACTAGAACAATCATCTTGATCGTATCTTTAGCATAGTCAATCATATATCTCAAGATGTCACTACCTATCTACTGGCAATGCTGATTTTCCTCTATGCAAAAGCTAGCACACCTAAAAATAAGTATGACATGGCAAACCAATTACACTTTTTATCCTTTGGTTGGTCAAATGAATAAAGCATTAATTGATACCATACACATTTGATGGCCCATAAAAGCACCCCCTACCTCGAGAAGAAAGAAGGATTGGCTCCAATAAATACACCCCCCACCTAGAGAAGAAAGAGGGATTGGCTTAGAACAACTTGTCTTTTAAATCTTCTTAGTTTCCTTTTCATTTTCCCATAAGTTCTTGTACCATATTTATATTTATTTAAGATGACTAGTGCATTTAAGCCATCCACACCGGACTGTGGTTTTTTCGTTAATCCTTCGGCTTCCACAAAAAATGCTTTCTTTCTTATTTGGTTTCCTTGTTTTTTCACTTTATTGTTTCTTGTTGATATTCTTCCTGTCAGTCCTGTTGATGAAATTTCGCCTCAACACATTTAATCAATCTTCTTTATACCTATATAGCATATTGACTTTGTATGCCTAAACTAGTAGTATGTTCCCCTAGTGGTAAGTGTCAGACCTTCAAAGCAAGGTCTTGGTATGTTTCTCAAACCTCAAGGATAAGTTACAAAACAACTCTGAATTATAACTTCCAAAGGCATTTTATGTTTCACTACTCCTATATAAACTTATGAAGTTAAGTGAACGATAAAGTAGTGCTTGCATTTTAAATTTGGTATTCAAGTTAAATGAGTTATATAATGTACTCCTTTTTGAGAAGCCCTTGTTCCCTCCAAGTTTCTTGTATGCCTGTAACTACTAACATTTATGTGTTTATATTCAGATTGATGAAAGTAGTCTTCTTAATCCTTGCAAAAAGCAACTTGCAATATGGATCTTCTTTTCTTTTTGCATTCTTTCACAAGTTAAACTTATGAAGTTAAGTGAACGATAAAGTAGTGCTTGCATTTTAAATTTGGTATTCAAGTTAAATGAGTTATATAATGAACTCCTTTTTGAGAAGCCCTTGTTCCCTCCAAGTTACTTGTATGTCTGTAACTACTAACATTTATGTGTTTATATTCAGATTGATGAAAGTAGTCTTCTTAATCCTTGCAAAAAGCAACTTGCAATATGGATCTTCTTTTCTTTTTGCATTCTTTTACAAGTCTCTACCGTTGTACACTTGTAGTTTATCATTATCAACTTATTATCACTATCCCATATATTTGGTATTTCATATTTTTGAGAAGGTTTACTACTTGCTATGAAACTAGCATCGTCAACCCTCAACTTTCTCATCAGTTTCAGACATACAATGGTAGTTTTTATATTCACAATTTATACATTTCGTAAATAGAATATCAATTTTATTTCACATGCTGCAAAAGAGTTTTGTGCAGTATGCCTTTGACAATGATTTTATAGATTGTATGATACATTATGAAAAAGGTTTGACATTTCATTATAGTTTGCAGAGCCTTCATTTTAGCTCATGCCTCTCTGACTCGTTAGACCTTATGCTAGTTTTGCAGGACTTTATCAAGCAATGAAGTATGTCTGTCTGACATCCGTCCAGCTTCAGTGTTGCAGAACACACTGCAATATCTTCTTAGCTTAGTTGATACTACAGGACAACCATTTGAAGTGGTTCATGATTTTGTGTTTGATAGGACAAGGTCTATAAGGCAAGACCTGAGCATGCAGAACATCGTAAATGAACAGGCAATACAAATGTATGAAGACATGGTATTATCTTATTCTCTATCATCTTTATCATGTTTCAAAAATGCATCTTGCGTGTATAGCTCTCGTTCTTTCTTTTGGTGGTTGTGCTTTTGAGTTAACTGTCAATCATTTGTCTTGCATTTATTGATGTTATTCTATAAGAGATCATACTTTAGTGGCATAAAAGAACAGGCTTTGAATCTACCACATGAAATGGGTTTCATCAATTTGCATTGGTTCTACTGAATATAGCTGTATTATGATAGGGTGTTCTGGCTTAGATAATTGATAAAGTGGCACTAATTCATGAATATTGATTCAAGCCGCAATCTCATTCCTCTTTTTTCTATTGCTACATTATAATATCTATGAATGATGTGGTGTCATCTATATTTGTGATGTTTGTAGTTTTTGACCAATGATCTTTGGACCTTAGTAATCATGTGAATTACTAATAGCTATTTACTGCATTTATCATGTAATTGCAGGTCAGGTTCCACATTATATCACAACAGAAGCTTGCCAGGCATCATAGATGGGCAGAGAGTTCTCCCCTGCATCATCTTAACTTGGAGCAGCTAATAAAATGCCTGCTATCACTTTACGAGATATATGAAATTAATAGAAGAACAGAGTTCATAAGCAGGAATGAAACTGAGTTTCATTCATTTTATGTACTTCTTCATCTTGGTTGTAAGATCCCGTTGATGGTTAATCTCTGACCCAGCAAATTCCGTGTAAGCTTAAATTTTGTACATTGTTTATGTACATTACCATCTGACATCCAACTCTGCAGGAACGTTCCCTTTCCTTGCGGTTTAGGCAACTATCTTCTCCCATTCTTAAGTCAAAAGAATTGCGTTTTGCAAGGACCGTAATAAGGTACCTTTTTACACAATCATGAATATCAACCTACCTAGCACCGAGAGTTTTTTTAGTAAGCTTTTCCTTTTGCATGAAACCTTCAAGTTGCGTTTCCTTCTCTTGTTGCTTTGCAATGTTAGGTCAAGTTGACATTAGGAGTGCAAGGTTGGACCAAAGCCAAAAGCTGTCCTGACATTTTCAGGTCCATCTCAAATCGTATAAGCTTTAGGTTGGGTTCGGGTTGGATTTGCTTAGGGTCAAAATGTAAAATTGATCTCTGTCAGAGTATAAATGAAGTGATAAGTGATAAAATTGATGCTTTGATATGTTTATGCTTTTTAGAGTAATTTTTGGTCAAATTGTTGCCTACTAATGATTGATGCGGATATGTGTCAATTTAGATGGATGGATCATCATCAATGAGGGAAAGTAGAAAAAGAGGGAAATGAAACAAAATTTAAAGAAAAATGGAAGGAAATACGAGAGAGAATGAGAAGAAGATAAATCACACTAATTTTATACATGGAAAACACTTTATATGGAAAAGACTATAATGCTCATAGGTGACTTAAGGAGCTTGCTATACTTGCTCAGTTACAAGAGAGAGATAGTTAGAGGTCCCATTAGGTGGGTTATAGGGGATCTAAGAGGAAGGTAGAGAAAGCTTCATTCCAAATCTGGTGTGTAGTCTTGGTAAAAAGTGCTCTGGTGCCAAATAGATCCTTTCTTTGGTAGGTGGGAGAGTAAAAACATTTTTATACTTCTATTTTAGGAAGTTTTTCTTTAGGACAATGGAGCTACCATTATCTCAATTTCCTAGCTCTATCTCTTGCTTGGGGATCCCTGTGAGGCATGGTTGCTATCGTTTGGAGATCCCTAGGAAGTGTGGTCACATCCCTAGGGAATTCCTGCAAGGTGGTGCCTCCATCAACAAGATGTCCTTCATGGTGATTATAGGATGCCATGGCACATCAATTCACATCTTATTAACCTTGCATCTAGAGGTAAAACTAGTTGGATCCTCTTTGATAATGGTCATAGACCTCTTTTAGGATTAGGCATTTAATTCTAGCATGCTTGATGAGATCGACGCTGTCCTTGGGTGATACAGTGTCAGAGATTTATAGGTACTAAGCCATCTTGTACAGGTTATGGGAGTAAATCCCGCTTCCATATTAGCTTTTGGAAGAGCGTTTTGTCCTTACGTTGTCCACGTGTGAAGAGTAGGTGATGTCAGGTGTGAGACTTATTGCCATAGAGGTGGTTTAAAAGCTTTCTCCTTAACGTAGACTAAAGAGATTGTCACTAGTTATACCGCATGGTGAGCAATCTATGATGTGGCTACATGTCCTCATGGAAAAGCTCCATGAGGCAGCTTCTCATCCTTTGGCTTCCGGTTGCCGTTGACTTGCTAACTTCTTAACTATTGGCATGTCCCCTGTGACATGTAGGGTCAGATTAAGTTGCACCCTTGCCTTTGTTTATTTTCCTTGTGTACATTGTACTGTGCTTAGATTAAAGAGTTTGAACCTTCAGAGATGACAAATAACCTTCAGAGATTTAAAGAGTTTGAATAAATCTCATATCATATCCTTGATCAGGTTAGGTCGATTTGAACCTTATCTGATCTGGTTCATGTCAGAGAACTTTCCCATTTGAATTTCAGGTCAGGTTTGCATTGACCCATTTGGGTCAAGTTTGCTTAAAATCTGAAGTTTGACAGGTTAACCCTAGCACAATTGCATTCGTTTCACTTAACTATAAGATCATAAGTGAACTCCCAAATCACTCCATTTGAAAACAATGGATATAATCGATTCTGCATCATCTACTTCAGACACTCTAGTATCCTGAGAAATCTTAATTCTTGTGCTTATAGGTACTTCCGTATGGGTGATTATAAACGCTTCTTTGATGTTGTAGCAGCTGAAGCATCTCAACTGCAATTATGCCTTATAGAGCCCTTCCTCAATGAGGTTTTATCTTTCAATATTGTTTTTCAGAAAATCAGTCACAAAGCACACCTATCCAACTTAGGGGGCATTTGGTACGTTGTTATCTTGATGTTATGTTATATAATATAGATGTCATCTTTTTACTAATAATTCTATAATTTTATATAAGATTATTTATATGTCATAAAGCCAAACAGTTACTTCCTCTAAATTACACAAGATAACATCGAGATAGCATTGGATCAAATGCTCCCTTAATAATTTCTTTATTCAGATCATGTATAGCTAACTCAAAACTCACATTGTTTACACCATAAAGTTGAAGTATAATCAATCTGAGTGCAAAATTTGCTTTGGAATTTTGATTTCACTGTGCTATCTTTTCTTAATTTCTTGATACTCAACTTTTCTTGATTTCTTGTATGGTTTAGAACTATTATTACCAAATTCAGGATTGATGTGAAGTAGTATCTTCTTCAAGGTACGGGCACAAGCAATATCATGTATCAATCACAGTGGATACAAGCTTCAACCTTATCCTCTGAAACGTCTATCTGAAGTGTTGATGATCAAGGTGTCGCCTACTCTGCTTTATAGTGTGAATGTACTAAAATGCGTATAGTACTTGGATCTGAAATGATTATCAGATGATTAGTAGGTGAATTTATATCATCAAGTTCTTTATCTTCAGGAACAAGAGCTTGAATCCTTGTGTTGCGAGTGTGGTCTTGAAATAATCACAGATGAGTTGGGATGCAAGCTCTTGCCTGCCGGACAAAGTAGTTTTCGTCAGCCTAAAGCAGAACTGCAAAGCTATCCCCTTTCAAGACCAGAATATTCTCCCAGGTATCAATTTTGTTCTTTGCAAATAATGAATGGTGTGAGTTTTACTTTTGAGCAGTTTAAAGTAGTTTACCTGTAAACGTTTTGACGCATAAAGTATTTTTTTCTGATAAAGAAGAACATTTGTATAATATTTTCAAATTGTGTGAACTCTTACCTATAGCTTAAACTTCTCAAACTTCTATGAAACAAAGAAAAATAGGAGGCTCAGTGTACTGCATCCTGAATTTACATATTGATTACCATTACATTTGTGACATTCTTTGTTAGCCTTGACGTCATATATGGTTAGTTGAGAAGTCAGAGTTAGTGAATTTTGGTACATATATATTATTAACTAGAAGTTATTCTCAAAATGAGATTTGCAAAGTTGCTAAAGCAGAGTAGCTATATGCAAAGGAAACACGAGGACTTTTGTCTTATGAGAACAAAGGAGGAAGTTCGACAAGAAGTAGAAAATGTTTGCCTTGAAAGAGGAGAGATGTAGAACATGATTGCTTTGATACAGATTTGATGTAGAGAACTATTACTCAACATGTGAAATTCATGACGAACACGTAAAGAGTAAGGAGAGAAAACTAGAAGGAAGGGGAGAAGTCCAAATGAAAGGGAATAAAACTAGAAATTAAATTTGTTCATTCATCAAAATCTACTCATTATAAAGATATCGGTCTTATTTATAAAATTCTATTTCCCTGCAAGTAATTAACAAAAATTCATGTTAATAAAATAAAGAGATAATTACTAATAGGATAAATTATTGATATGTCCCTATTTCTTACTTATAATTACACTTTAGTCCATATTTTTTAAAATATCACTTAGGTCCCTAATTGAAACTACAGGGACCTAATAGGCTCCTACTTTACTTTCCTTTTAGATATGTATTTTAAATTTTAAAGAACTAAATAATGGATATTAAAAAATGTAAAGGACCTAAGTGAAATTTTCAAAAATTATGGACCAAAGTGTAATTATAAGTAGACTTACAGTAACCTATCAATAATTTTCCTTTACTAATAATATTAAAGATAATAACTAATCTCCCTAAATTTTTGTGTATTTTAATTCTAATGAAGGTAAGGACTAAATATTTAAAATTTTGAAAAAATCATTCTCCTTTAGTAATTAAATAATTGTATTATAATTTAGGATTATCTAGATTGCTTTATTTTATGTGTTATCTTCATCTACTTCAAAGAGTTTTGGAGAAGTTCATCCGTAAAGGCAAAGAAAACAAGACAAAAATAGGGCTTGTTGAAAAAGGATATTTTTGATAAGGCTTAAAAGTCGAATAACACATTCCTTGATGAGAACGAGAGTAGTCACAAAATGCACTCATAATCTCTCGAAAACAGTCAAGCCTCAAGTGTATTAGTGTAACACAAGCATGGGACTTGGTTATTATGATAATAAGTCAGCAACACATACTTGCACGACGCACGAAGGAGGATGCTCATGCTGTCCGAGAAATAAGTAGTCATCCAACTCTCTATAAGTAGCAAAGAAAGACTAAAGAAGAAATAGAAATGTTACTGCTTTGAAGTGTGATCTGTAGAGAGCAAAGGGAGATCCATCACCTACAATAAAAACTTAGCAATGAAGAGCAGTGATTCGGGTGAAGTTGAGTCATCTAGCTCTTGATAAATAGTAGAGAGAGGTTTAAGAAATAGAGATGTTGCTGCTGCGAAGTATGATCTGGAGGGTAGAGAGCTATGAAGCATGAAACAACATGGGGATACAACGACATGACTCAGTGTGATATGACGACACAATTTTCTAAAATATATGATACAAACATGACATAACACATCAAATACAAATTAATAATTCATACTTAAAAAATACATAAAACATAGAATTAATTTGAGTTGTTAAGCATAAACATGTGAATAGCACGAAAGTTTTATAAAATCAAGATGAGAATTTGAGAAGAGACATCGACATTGAAAGATTTGAGATGTAGATTTAGAGTTCACTTTGTAAAGTAAGTGAGAAAATAAGAAAAAATATAATTTTACTTGTTAAAACAATCACGATGAGCACGACAATTAAGAGGAGGTAAGAGCTCTCGGCGTTGAGAATGAGAGAAGGACAGAAGTGATGTTAGAGTTTCAAGTTTTTTGCGATTGGTTCATTTCGTGAGGCTCGAGGGTAGCGAGAGAGGAAGAAATTTAACTTAGCTTTCGTTGAATCTCGTGTATTGTATTTTCCAGGCTCTTTTTATCATTTTTCTTCTATAAGTCCTGAGAAATCTCCTTTTACTAAGCCTCTTATTGGAGACAAAAATCCAAAGTCAAAAATACTTTTTTGACTTTTAAGGGAGTTGTCCAAGACTGTGAATTAATATAACATTCCATAAACTGTTATCCAAACTTCATGTTAATAGTATGTGAATTAATATGACATGGCCCAATCAAGTCTCTGTATGGTTGTAGGACATGCTTAAAATATGAAACAACAATTTTGGGTCGAAAGATGTGACCTTAACCTAACTAAAAATATTATTGGTTTAGCTTGAACATAAGTATTGGGGGTTGCGGGAGCCAGTTATTTTATTAGAGACTACGATGATAGTGTCCTTCACGTGGGGAGTAGGAGAGTACTAACTTATTCGATAACCGTAGTGGAGCAACATGCAACAATCCATAGATTGAAAGCAAGCCTCAAAATTGTCTAAGTTCTCTGCGTTTGGCTTGAAGGAGACTTCTTGGGAACTCTTCAAGCGATAAAGGTAGAGCTGAGTCGAACCTCTGCTCGAGCGGGAAGACCCTCAAGATGTTGATAGCTTATAACCTTCAAGAGACTTCTAAAATGCAAGCGTGACTCACATTTGCTAGATTAATATGTCATATCCATATTTATTATATTATTCATGCAAATAGAAATATTAATAATGCTGCTCACTAACTTGCTCGTTTAGCTACTGTAGGTGATTTTGATTGGAAAAGAGAAATTCCCTTTTTCATAAATTTTTATAATATCCTCAAAGAGGATGTGACTTGACTACTCTTTTGTCGAATTTTTTATGCTTAATATATGGCCAAAACCACAATTTTAGTAACATAATTATTGGGTTGATTTTTTTGGGGTTATTAACTCCCATGTGCTATCAGGATAACTCAACTTACATTTCTTAAGTTCAGCAACAACAATAACAACAAAGCTTTGACTTGAAACACCAGCTACATGAATTTCCTCTCTCTATTCAGCTTAGAGCAACACTCTCCGAGAATGCTAGTCCTTCAACGTTACTTTTTATCGTCTTATCACACAGCCTAAACTAAATTTTTGTGATGGTTTACATTAAATTAAGATGCTTAGAGATTCGGATATTAGCTCGATTTATGACTTGCTCTTATAATAGCATCAATCAATCATTCAGTTGGATAGATGACTTTTTAGAGGATAAATAAAACTAATTCTACAATAATATATATTTATTTTAAACTTTTTTTTATTAATTTCTCAGATTATTTCCTGATTCAAAAAGCTAGTTTTTTTGCAAACAGTAAACAATGCTAATCGCCTGCGCGCCGCATGACATTGAAGGGCTACTGCTGAAGGGTTACTCCAACAAGAAGAGTTTACTAATTCGGTAACTTATTTTACTTGAGATATGTATTATTGTTTAATCAACAACAATAAACTAAGTATTACTTTCAAAATTTATACAGGGAGGCTTTGATAAGTTTTTTTTCTCCAAAAATCCTTTTCTTTTGCTAAATGAGGTATTTATACAGATTAATATTCAGAATAGTTTGATTCAATGTGGATGTTTCATTTCTTTCTTTTTGTTAAAAATTGTTGAAATGTCATTCAAATTTGATTTTGTTCTCCCAATAAATTTTCTTGAAATTGTCGATATATGTTTGCTGAAACTTTATAAGAGGATTCTCATTTGTCATTTCTAAAGAAGTTATTTCTACTCATTTTACTCTGGCGCTGGCATACCTACGAAATGTAGGAGTATCAAAGTAACCATATACTTGATTCCTCAGTAATGCTTCCAAATCATGCAAACCGAACAGCTCGGTGGAACTATTATCTCAAAAGTTTAATATTTTTGCGTATTCTATGTACTGTACGTCTATGTGCATCCTTATGTCTTTATGAGTATACGAGTAAATCACATGAGATAACATATTTTATTAATCTGTGTGGGTGAGAGGATCAGATACTATTTTTTTTATAATAGAAAGGATGACACATGCATGAAAAGTGAAGTATAATTTGAATCAAATCGTCTTATCATTAATGGATGATCCAATCCTAGAATCGGACCGTCTTTTCATTTTTATTTATATGATTCAAACTATCATATATTGTGGGTCAGACATTCTTATAAGTACATGATAGCATGGACGATTACATTTGTGCCACCCATTATCACAGATAAGATGCTTGCTATTTAAAAAGCATGAAATTAAAAAGCTTTGGGGATTTTCATATGATCGAAGTGACTTAAGACAAAACCCCTAAGAGAACCTTTGAAGAGTCATTTGCCAAAGAGGATCATTCATGGCTTTGTTTGTTGAAGGAATCTTCATCAATTTTTGCCATGGAGCTCATCGCTAGCTAGTCAAAGGACTAATCAAATCACGTTTTCGGTTCCGATATTAATCATATTTTTCCGGCATCTATAATCTCGACCATGTTACCTGACACGATTTACATAAATTTTTGTGCAGACACGACTTGCACCTATTTATACTGAGCCATCAAAATCTATTAGCATGCATATTTAGTCAACATCACATCAAGGTGCTTTACAATTATATCTTATTCAAATAATATACCCTTATTTCTTATTAGAAGAAAATAACATTTTTAAAATGACTTAACCAAACTTTTCACTTTGTTTTCTTTTCTCCATACTTGTTGTTGTGACTTTACAATTGCTCGTGATATTTGTGCCCACTCCCTCCTTAAATCTAAACCCTAAACCCTAAAACGTACCCAATCGAAAGGTTTCCTGTGAGATATCACAACAAATGTCAGAGCTCAAGATTCTGAAAACTTCGGTCTCCCCCAAAACCTACTCCACATCGAATTTCAACAGACATTCAACAGCCAGTAGCATGGAATTATAGCACAACTTTAATGCTCCAAGTTTTGCTTAAACCAAAAAGATTACATTAAAAAAAAACCTGCGTCAATACAGATGTGGCATTATTTACCACAAAGCACACAAAAACCAAAATCACAATAACCTTATGAATCACAATATTCCAGTAAAATACTTCAAATTCTAGTAAGTTCCAAAAAACTCAGATCTTGTTGAAAGCAACGAAGTCACAGCTCTGAACATACTCATTGCAGGGCTCTGCAGTCTGATGTTCCTCAATCAGGGAATCAACAGAGACCAAATCATTCTCAATTGTCAGCATAATCTGAAGCTTCTTTATTCCATAGCCAACAGGAACCAATCTTGCTGAAAGAAATCAAATTTTTATTTGATGTAATAAAAATCGCATTTTCATTAAATCAAAGAGTACTTTTTATGGAAGAAGATATCAAAAATAGATGGATGAATTACTTTCAACAGCTTTTCAATGAAGATTGTGAAAATTCAATTGATTTTACAGAATTCAGCACCCTAAAAGAAAGTAAAAATTACTCTTACATCCGACGTATTAGTAAAGCTGAAGTCTGGAAAGCTTTAAAGAAGATGAAACATAAAAAAGCTGTAGGACCAGATAACATCCCGATTGATGTTTGACAGTGCTTAGGAGATGAAGGAGTTTCTTGGCTCACTAGATTGTTTAATATGATTTTGAAGACTAAAAGGATGCCAAATGAATGGAGAAAGAAAATATTAGTTCCTATTTATAAGAATAAAGGA
>JAEMOT010003744.1:3323-46147 GCA_019297695.1 Apostasia ramifera | reverse complement strand
GGCCGTCGGGCAGCGCAGCGCGGCCGCACGACGCAACCTGCGGCCGCCCAAGGCCGCCGGCTCTGGTGGAGAGAGGGAAGTTAAGTGTATAATGGTAATTTTAATATTTTTTAATAATAAAAAAATAAAAAAGGACCCAGATGATAATTTTTGAAAATCTAGGGACCCCAATGTTAAATTTAAAAAACTGTGGACCTGTGTGATAATAACCCTTAAACTCAAGGACCTGGGTGTAATTTGCCCTTGTATATATCATCAAAAATGTTATGATATATAATTCACCATAATTTAATAAAGAGGTAGGCTTGTTATTATTAACAAATAATTCAATAAAAAATATTAAGAATAAATGACCTCTTGGCATCTCAAAAGCATTTGCATTTTTGTGATATTGAATCCAGAGGACAAAAGAATAAAAAGTAATAAATAATATTTATTTTGAGAAATCTATATTCATACTTTTCAAATTTTTTTTAATAATATATTAATTTTTTTATTTTTTTATTTTACAATTTAGCCTTCAAATCTTTGAAAAATACATAAAATTTTATAAATATATTTGTAAATGCCATTTCATTAGTTTTTATTTTAAAAAAATTTAGAAGATCATATAATAAAATAAAAAAATAGAAAATTTAATATATATAATTAAAAAAAATAAAAATATGTACGTAAATGCTTTCTTTACATTTATTAACATTAATGAATAATTGTAATAGAAAAGTTAAAGAATTGGACATAAAAATTTTAATTCTGCTTGATTCTGATAATTATGCTTAAACTCTTTGTTTTTTATTTTACAATTTAATTTTTTTAACCTTTTAAAAATAATATATTTAAAATTGTTTTATTAATTGTGATTAATTAGCTATTTATTATAAATGACATATATATATATATATTTGTGAATATATATGTTACTAGTTTTAATTTTTAAAAGTTTGTAGATTAAATTATAAAATAAAAAAATAAGTTTAAATATGGTGGTAAATTTTGTGAAGTGCAGATGAAAATAAAAATAAAAATTTTGATTTTTTGATTTTGTTTCAAGATTTAGGAAAAAAACAAACCGTCAGATTTACTGCACGTGCAGGACACGTGGCGATTGACGGCACGCCTCCTACTTCCCACGTTCGAACGAACTCGAGGGGCAGAGAGCATTGATGAGAGGGAATAAAAAAAGGGTAAAGAAGGATGGGTTCGCGCACAGATGGTCTTCTCGTTCTGCTTCTGTCTTCTTCGCTGTTTGCTCTCGCTCTAGGGTTTCACCGAGGAGGAGGTGCAGAGGAAGAGGTGCGAGTGATCGCCATGGCGACCCTGGGAGCCCCGCGCGTTGTGGAGAGTAGCCAGAACAGCGCGGAGACCGAGGATCTCGCTCGCTTCGCCGTTGAGGAGCACAACAAGAAGGAGGTTACCACTCCCTTCTTTACGATTCTAGTGTTTGATTCCCTAGATGAATGTTGTTTTATTTCTTCCGTGATTACCGATTTCTAGGGTTTGGCTTGAACGGCTGGGTTTGATTTCTTCTTGCAGAGTGCTCTGCTGGAATTCGCTCGGGTGGTGAAGGCAAAGGAGCAGGTGGTGGCGGGGACTCTCCACCATCTGACGCTGGAGGCGATCGATGCCGGGAAGAAGAAGCTGTACGAAGCTAAGGTGTGGGTAAAGCCGTGGCTGAATCACAAGGAGCTTCAGGAATTCAAGCAAGCCGGAGGTGGGGAATCTGTCGGCTTCACTTCTGCCGATCTTGGTTGCAAGCGAGGTAAAGTTTGATGTTCATTTTTTTTATTAATGCCTTTGCAATTTTTTATGGTGAATATTGTGAGGATCCGATTCATTTAATGATGCATGTTCCTTATTTTTCACTGAACTACCTTTTTAGTGATTTCGTGCCAACTTTTGTTGATTATTGGTTTCCACTATGTATAATGCTTTTGACGCTTGTTTGAAATTTACTAAAGATTATGTCAACTCACGTCAATTTCGTAAAATATCTTTAGATGCTTAATATCATTCCATCGTGGGGTTAATTGAGGTTATTGGGAAGTTATGTAGAATTCTAGTTTTATCTTTTGATCAATAATTCGGAATATAGCCTAATCATGCATGATTTGGTCTTGATTGTGCGACTAATATGGATATTACCATTCATTTGATTATTCTGTCTCTTTGCCTTGTCAGAACTGTGGTTCTCTTGTTTTAACTGCTTGTAGCTAAATATAAATGAAACATTATCTTAAGTATTATATGGAGTGCTGCTTGACTAGTTCAACATGTTGAACTTTTAAAGTTTTTTCTAAGAGATTTACATGTGATTTTTACAGCTCAGAACTTCATGTGTAAGTTTTCTAGATCAATGAATCATCTGATGTAAAATAACTGTTTCATCCTAGTAATTAAGAATTTTACTGTCTTACAGTGTAAGCAATTTCGTTAAAAATCGCAACACTACGTAGAATTTCATGCTAAAATTCATTCAAAGGAGGGAAAACATTGATTTTCATGTTGCAATTCTTTCCTCTATTTGTAGGCTTGATTCCTTGATGATCTTGTATTGAGACTCAACTTGAAGAGCATATGCCACTTGTTTTTTAGGAAACAGAAAATCCTTAGAAGACAAAATAAATTTGGCTTTCTTTTTTGCATCAATAGTCTGTTGTGCTAGAGAAATCTTCTTGACAAAAGGTACTGTAGTGATAGGTGTTTTTGTTCAGAAAATCCGCATCCAAATGAATCTTGGCTTGAACTGCTTGTTTTCTCAATGTGAAAAACAGGTTATGAATATGACCTGAACTTTTATCAAATCACTAGTTCCAACAAAATTGAAGCAAGCATTTTCATGAATATAATTGAGAACTATTTGAATTACTCATTTCACCTTCGGAAGCTCTAAGAGTTCTCAAATTAATAACATGTTCTTTCTGAAAATCTAACGTCACGTATTCAGAGTTTAAATAGCATCATCCACTATTTTATTTTCGACAAATGTGGAAATCCCATCATCTTCTTTAAGTTCTAAATTAAAACCAAGTACAAGAAGTATAACAACTTTCTTGGATTGACTTTATTTTGCATTAAGAGTGGTGCCTTTGTTTTGAATTTCAGATTCATAGTTCTTAATTGAAGGACATTAAGGGAGGTAGAATGTAAATTTTTAAAGGTTTATATTTGGGTGATCATTTTCAACATTCACATATTGCAATTAACTCAAAGAGTTGTTGAATGCGATGAAAACTTGCTCTTAAGTTTTGGGAGCTTTCTTTGAATGGAACTTCATTATGCTTTTAATTTTCTTTTGGAATAATTTGGACCAAATTTTATAAATTAACCAAAATTAATAAAAATCAAAATTTTGGTTATGAAAGAAAATTATCCTGGGGGGATGATTTGAGTTTTTTTTCTCAATATCACAAATTACCTAGAAATTTTGCTAGAGAGAGCTTGCCGAAGCAATCCGGTGACATATGGGCTTAACTCTGGATCAAATAACTTAATCTGAAATCTTAAGATGGACCTTCAGTATGGGCCAATCAATTTAGCATGAATAGAAGCAGAAGATGACTCAAAGTGATTGAGGTTTGCCTATCAAAATTGGGGGGGGCAGGAGGATGTGGATACAAAGAGCAGTTGGATCACAACGGATGGGATAGAACATGGTGCAATCAAACAGGGAGGAGGCACATGGATTGTGGCATGGAGGATTTTGTGCAGTTAACGACTCAGTAGGATCTATGAAAGGCTGGTGTCAAAGTAGACCTGTGAGGCAAAGATGACGTAGAACTCAGTTGAAGCTTCGATGCCAATTGATATAGGTTTGGAAAATGGTGAAAGGCGAGAAGACCAAAAGAAAGTAGAGAAGAATAGAATGTAATAGATAATTTTTTTGTTTTTAATCATGCAAAGTTAGCAATTACAAAGGTATGAGGTTTATTTAGTTTTCTGGCCTAATTAACTGGAGAACATAAAGGTTAATATAATAAAAAACAAATATTATTAATAATAAAAATACAAATTAATTATTGTAATTCTGACAATCCAATTACTCGTAGAAATAAATATTTACAATGTAAGAAACTATCAACAACCTTAATAATTAAGTGGTTGGAATTCTTCTTTAGGATTTTTCTGAACTGCATCATTTGGATGATTAAACGTGTAAATAGTTTACTCCATGGCACTTAGTATAAATCCCTCTTTTCTTAAACCATGCTAGGGTTCATTGAAGTGCAAAAACATGACTTGTATGCATCTTCCAAGCACTAAAACACTCATTGTAAAAGTTTTCTTTTGCATGGTGTATTCATGGTTGGATGCTTCAGTTGTGCTATCATTCATGGTTGAATAATTCAGTGATGTACCTGTTTGGCTTTATACTTTTGGAGGATGAGGGAATGCCCGTATCCTTGTTTTTAGTCCTCATTTAGAGTCTGGGCAAAGCTTTATGTAGTTTTTGTTCTAGCTTTTTAATGCTGTAGGCTATGGCCGACTTTCACAAAAAGTACCCCTTGTTCCTTATAATTTTCTATCTTCTAGGCACTGATAAGAATTTTGAATTGAAGTTTGTTTCAATTCTCGGAATTGAAAAGTTTTGTGTATGGAAATCCAGGACTCCTAAAAGGAAAAAATAAAAAAGAAACTCTAAGCAGTTTTTGAATTAGGAAAGACATTTAATGGACATCCAAATTTTTTTTGAATCTTCCATCAAAAATTATATATTTTTTTGAATCTTTCTTTTGCTTTTGCACTTGGCCAGCCTTGCTTTCCCGATTACTAAATTTTTTTTTTATGAGAAGTAGATCCGTTCATCCTTTTATTCCAGGTTTTGATAAATAACATATGTTTTTACCATAATTTTCATCTATGAGATTCATTATGTTATGCTGGCTCTCCGTAGCTGAAATCTCGAAGACAGTCCTGTTCTTATATACTGAATTTTTACTTTTATACATAGATATCTAAGAATAAGCAAAATATTGCGCCCGCATAGCACAGTTGAAATTGTCAATTGACTGTGTATTTTACAAAAGTGAAAAATTAGGTCCTGTTTGGCACCAAGACGAAAATTAGAACTGAAATGGAACTAGTTTAGAAAATAATAATAATAATAATAAATAAATTTTTTTAATCATTCTACACAAATTCAAATATAAAGAAATATTATTTTACTTTACGTACTCAATAATTTTCAATAAAAATATTAACTTTATTTGACATCATGACCAAAATACTCGATTTGAATTAAAGTTGATATTTTTATTGAAAATTATTGAGTATGTGAAGTAAAATAATATTTTTTCATATTAAAATTTTTATAGAATGATTAAAAAGATTATTTATTATTATTATTATTATTATTTTTTAAACTAGTATTATTTTGGTCCTCACAGGTTACATATGACGGACACATTTAGTGAACAATTTTATTAGTGTGCTGTTCGTATGCCACACCACTTCCTAAGAATAACAGTCTGAGCTCCATTAATGTATTCAGAGGGACATGAACCAGGATGGAAGGCAATCCCAACCCATGACCCTGTTGTCCAGGATGCAGCAAACCATGCTGTGAAGGCCATCCAGGAGAGGTCCAACTCTCTTGCTGCATATGTATTGCTCGAGATTCAACATGCGAAAGCGGAGGTTATAACATTCAGCTTATTTCTTATGCTCCACCGACAATTCCGTAAAGCTGAAAACTTTGTATTTTTGGTCCTTGTTTGCAGGTGATTGATGACTTTGCCAAGTTTGATTTGCTGCTTAAACTGAGGAGAGGACAGAAAGAGGAGAAGTTCAGGGTGGAAGTGCACAAGAATCTGGAAGGAACCTTTCTTCTGAATCAGATGCAGCAGGAGCATTAGGTTTGAAAAGTTTTAACTCAATAAATAATCACAAACTTACTGTTGACAAACTCTATGGTTCTGGTTTCACTGTTTTATCTTTTCTCGACTGAAACACTTTGCAATTTTATGAATCGAAACAGTTATATCTGTTTATAGAAATGATCAGTGTGGAGCAATACTTTCTATACCAAGGAGTGTCGTTATTCTTGTGGTCTGTTTCTTTGAGCAGCGTTGGTTTTTCGGTTCTTGTCAAGTAAGATTGTTACCTTTTTGTGATCACCTTATTAGGGGGGAATGTCGAGAAACATTTATATACGTAGAATTATAGGGAACAGGATTTAGGTGCTATGAATATTTCTAGCATAGAGAAAAAGAAGTGTGATTGAAGTGAGTAGATAATAGTGCCTTTTTTTTTTCTTGTTGTTTTAACCATTTTTATTGCTAATCAAATGGAGTGCCTATTCGATGATCAAAAGCTGAAATTGAATGTGTAGTTAAGTTTGAAGTAAGCTTTTATTCCTCCCCGTTTATTTACGTATTTAAAATTAATCTGGTTTAATTTTAACCAGACATATCACATCATACATAAAATTTAATATTAAAAATTAACTTTATTTCACGTCTTACACACATTACTAAAATAATAACTAATTTTATATGACATCTCACATACACCCTAATATAATAACTAATTTTACTTCACATCATTTATAATTTTTAATAAAAAAAATCTCTATTTAAATTTAATTTTAATTTTATTAAATTTTATTTTACAAATAAACAGACCAAAATTGAGTAAAGTTTGGAGAAAATATTTTAGGTATTTAATATTCCAATTGAGCTTTCAATTCAATTTTAAGCATTCAGTAGATTGTGTTAGTATGCAGCATTGTTTTTGGTCTGGTGGGCAAGATGATGCTGATGGGAAATGGAAATGGTATTTAAATTTATAATTAGTAAAATTAATTGATAAATTATTTAAATTAAGTGTAAAATATTTTTAAAATTATAATTATATGATAATAAGATTTTAAATTTTGTAAATTGAATTTTTTAAAATTAAAATTAAGTTGGATTGTTTAATAAATAAGAATTTATTAAATTAAATTAAAGTTTTTAATGATAATTTTTGACTAAATAAATATAAGATCTCACCTTTGGAGCTAAATTAAATAATTGAATTGAGCCAATAATTTCAAATGAGCTTTGATAGAGCAATTTGAGTTTTAATAAATCGGCATGGATTCTAATGCAACGTAGACTGATAATGCGATCGCTAATTGCACATTAGTGATTAGAATGTGGTAAGCTGTACTCGAAACACACAGGCCCAATTGTTTTGACTTGTGCAAGCGAGGGCCAAGTAGAACAGAATTATTTAATTTAGCTGTGATTCGGATGAACTCTGAGCTAGCGTCCGCGAGCGAGTAGCTTGAACCACGCGTGGTAAGCTGGTGGATGTGGTCGATCGGCTCTATCTGATGCGACCGATACAATGAGTTTCGCAATTGCAAGCAAAGTGACTTCAGAGGTTAAGTGGGATGGAGTCAACGTGAGTGATTCAACTGCTCGAAGCAGTAGAGAGGGAGCCATCGAATCTGATAGTGAGAGACGGTAAGAAGGCGGGACTGGAACAACGAATTTATTATTATTATTATTATTATTATTGAGATAACTAGGTTATTTGAGAATTCTCACCTAAGGCTACTCTCATCTTTTTTTTCTCCTGAACATCGATCCTTTAACTCAAATTTAGGTTTTGAGAAAACTTAAATATAATTTCATTCAACATTAATAACTAACTACTACAATGTAATGCGATTTTTTTTTATAGAGAGATTTTATGAAGAAATTTAATAATATAATATTAAATACGAGAAATAAAATGTCAAATAAATGAAAGCAAAAATAAAACTAATTCTATTGCAATAGAATAAAATTCGCCCTAAATATGACAAGTCTTCAAATTTTTCAAATCCGCTGTGAATCAAATCAAATCTGATCTGGATAATGTTAATATAAAAATTTTCAATTAGCTCTAATTGATTTGAATTTGAATTTTGATATCATCGTGGCTGTTCGACTATGCTGATTCGTATCCCCATCACAAAAATTTATAAAAACTATGACTGCAATCCGTCGTTACATTGTGCATGATCTAAGGAGGTGCAAGAATGCTTGTTGGACTAGTTCGAACTAGAACTTGTCCAATTTGGAACTAGCCAAATTGGAATGATTCTAATTGATTCTGGTTCCCTGAATTGGTTCAGATCGATTTCCATAAAATGGAATTTGGAGACCAGTCGAGAACTAGTTCGACTTGGTTGAATCGAGCCGGGATCTACTTCAACAAGAACCTTTTCAGTTCTTATACTAAAAATAAACTTCTTGTGGAATTGTGTGATGTATTTTTTTTTTTTTTTCAATTTGAGTGACTTTGTAGTAATGTTTTGTTATATTTTATCTGAGTACGTGTTTCTTTGGATAGCTTATGCGTGTTGTTGAGAGAATTCTAGAAGTTTGGTGGGGAAGACGGTTGAAACTAGTTGGAATACAAAGCTAATATTTCCAGAATGATTCGAGGATACTTTTGATCTCGACGTAGGATGGTGCTCACCTTACAGAATTGTCCGGGAGCAAAACTAGTGGTGGAAGTTTTGATCCAATCTTTGAACCAGACTTGAACTCTACCCAGTTTAATCGGGTATGGGTCACGAGCGAGTTAACCTGAATGACTCATCTAAAACATATTTAGTATGAGTTGGCAGGTCAACTCGATTATAACCTATCAATAATTCATTTATTAAAATTAGTTTTTTTTATGATTAATTTTAATATTAATTATTAGGTGTATATTATATAATTTAGTTCTATTTTTGATGTTTTTAATTAAATTTTAGTTGAATGTAAATTCCCTTTTGATGGGACAATTATTTATATGCCACACAAAATTTTAACTATTATACCATTGTTCAAATATGTGTTATTTTATAATTCAAATTTTGTGAAGGGAGTGACATATCGGTAATATTTAAATTTTTTATGGCATGTAGGTAATTGTCCATTTACATACATGGCATATAAAATTTTAAATATTAAATTAGTATTCAAATACATTCCACCCTATAGTTTAAATTTTGTGAAGAGAGTGGCACGTAGGTAATATTTGAATTTTTTATGTCACGTAGGTAATTGTCTCTTTATGAAAATGTGGTACCAAAAAATTATAATAAATGGGCTGTCGGGTAACTTATTTATTAAAAGGGTTTGGTACAGGTTATGATACTTAGCTTGTTTAATAAACAGGAAAGGTTTAGGTCAGGCTTATGGGTGAGGTCAAAAAGGGGTTAACTCGAATTGCTGGTTTAGGAGAGATTATTATTATGGGGTTAATTGTTGGTTTTTAAAGAGATTATTAGAGAATTATTGTTGTTTTACAGCTGCTGAAAATGTCGAGCACCGATTAGTTGAAGAAGGAATCCATTCTTACATACTGACAAGTTTTTCTTCAGGGTTGAGGTACGTTCAAGGGAATTGATTGTCTAGTTTGATTTCTATCTCTAACGACATTTGTATTTTCAATTTTGTTCATTTTCCTCGTTATCTTCCTAAATTCTTCTAGATTGCATGCTACTTTTCTATTTTTTATCGTATCAGGATTGAATTATTATTATTATTATCGTGTCAGTTATTGACTCGTGCTATGTGTATATTTCACTGATTTGATGCGTAGGAATGATGTTATTATACTTTGGTTCATTCATATCACGTTATTTTAATTCATAAATTATCATTAAAAGCTTCTATTATGTGTCCTAATTTCTTACTTATTTACTTTGTTATGATAAATTTATTTTCCTAGAGAATAACTATATGTTGAAATGTGAAAGATTGAAATTTTTATTTTTTTGGAAGGACTAGTTCTTATAATATGAATGACTTATTCACTTTTATCGCATTCTAGTTAGGCTTTCTCGAATGTGTAGACGTGATGTAACATCACGTGCCTATAACAAATTTGATTAAGGGTGTCTTCTACATACAGCTCTTTATCACTTACTGTATATATTGTTCGCTTTGACGTGTAGAATTTATAATTTTAAAGTGTATTGTGAGACTTAAAGACATGTTCGCATGTATCTCTAGCATTGCTTGTTTTGAAAATATCGCATTGGCCTTAAAAAAATATCATGTACATCATATTCCTTGGGATTAGCATACTAACAAATATGTTATTAAATTTATTAAAAAAAATTAAATTGATTTGATTTGTGGTTCGATATCAAAGAAATTGATTTTTTTATATAATTTATAGTTGTATTATTTTTTTTTATAAATTAAACTCAAAATTAACTGATATAATAAATTATCAATTATTGTAACGTGATCTAATGATACTTTAAAGTAATTTTATTTTGAATTTGATTTGATATTTTATGAAAAAATAAATTAGTATTGAAATGATTGAATTAGATATTAATATAACTAATATGTTAAAAATATTAAAAAAAAATTAAAGTTATTTGGCCTCTAGTACACTATCATATGCCGGCAGAAAAAAATTGCATTCTTTGTTTTAAGTTAACTGAAATGGTGGAACATTAATCATCCCAATATAATCTAATAATATTTTAAAATATTTTTAGTTTTGAGTTAATATGGATAACAGAATGAATTATTAATACGGATAATAAGGACAAAATTAATATATTAATAATTAATATGGATAAAATTAATATCCAACCTAGTCAAAATGTGATAAAAAAATCCCTTCAATTATATAATTAAATATATCCTCAAATATTCACAGTATATTTAAGGGTGACAACTTGTCATGTTCCATGTATATCTATACAAATTGTATTAAAAAAAATTAAATAATATTTATTTTATTGTTATTTTGATTGGATGTTATATAATTTAGATATTATAATATCTAAATATTATTTTTTTATTAATAATTTTTTAATTTTATAAAAATTTATTTATAAATATTATTAAAGTAAATAATTATTTTTATATAATATAATATAATATAATAATAATATTGAATTAAATATCTTTTGGAAACCTCCAAAAAAGGTTTTTTAGAATATCTTTTTTTATTTTAATAGCGAAAAATACTTGAGGGCATAATACACCAGAGCTGAAATTAAAAAAAAAAAAATATTACACCTAAGAATTCAGCAAGTTGACGTAAGCATGATGCTCGTGCAATCCGACGCCCGCAGGACCGTCCGATCATTCGATCACGGCAGTACAGCGCACCCTGACGCGCACCGGGAGACCGCCGCTCATCCGTAGTGTGAGCGACATGAGGTGAGGAGGACACGTGTCCTTATCACGGAGCACCTCCATCTCGAACCCTCCGATAACGCACGCAGCGATCGACTTCATCTGGATATACGCCATTTCCTTCCCCAAACACATCCTCGGTCCGGCGTGGAACGCCGGAAACCTAAACGGGCTTTCCGGCCGGAACTCGCCGCTGGAGTCCAGCCACCGCTCCGGCCGGTAGTCTCGGCAGTCCTTCCCCCATATCCCCTCCATCCTTCCCATCGCATACGTCACATAGGCCATGAACCAACGCTTTTTGATCTCCGTGCCGTCCGGCAGCACCTCGTCCGCCTGGCACTCCGCTGTGTTGAACGCCACCGGCGGGTACAGCCTCATCGACTCCGTCAGCGCCGCGTGAAGGTAGTTCATCTCCCTCAGCCGGTCCAGACCCAAGTCGCCGCCGGCGGACCGGATCTCAGCGAGGATGCGGCGCTCGACGTCCGGCCGGGAGGATAGGAGCCAGAAGAACCAGGTCAGGGCGGAAGAGGTAGTGTCACGGCCGGCGAGGATGAAGCTGATGATGATGTCCCGGAGGAACTCGTCGGAGATGTTCCCGTCGTCGGAGATGAACCGCGACAGAAGGTCCTCGCCGGCGGTTGCGCTGGCGCGCAGCTCCTTTTTCCTGGATCGGATGATCTGCATCGCGAAGGCGTGAACGGTGGCGATGGACTCCCGGAGCCTTCTCTCGGAGCCAATGTTAAAGAGCTTCTTTACCTTCCAGAGCGCGGGAACGGCGTAGCGGAACCTCCCGGAGCTGAGCTCTGCGGCGTCGCGGAAGGCGCTGGCAAAGCCGGTGACGAGATCTGAGGCGCCGCCGGAGTGGTCAAGACAAGCGGGATCTTCGTCGAAGGCGACCTTGCAGATGTTATCGAACGCGAATCGCTCGAGGAGGTCTTGCAGATCTAGCGCTTCGCCCGAGGCGGCAGCGCGGCGGAGCAGGGGAAGGAGGCGGGCGGAGGTCTCGTGCGCGACGGCGCGGTGGACGAAGGAGCGGAGAGAGCGGGTGTTGAACTCGAAGCTCGCGGTCTTGCGCTGGAGCCGCCAGATCTGGCCGTCGGAGTTGAAGATGCCGCAGCCGAGGAAATCGCGGAGGTTGCCGCGGAATCGATTGCCCTTCGGGTAATTGTCGAAGCCGAGCTTCAGTATGTGCTCGACGTTGGCCGGATTGGCGGTGATGATGCCGCGGACGCCGCCAAGGCGCACGAAGAAGATGGTGTTGGTCGGCGAGCAGGCGAGGAGGTCGGTGATCCAGTCGAGGAAGCGGGATCGGTTGCGGATGAATTGGGGGAGGTGGCCGATGATCGGGTAGGGTTTGACCTCCGGCGGGATCCATGGCTTCTTCGGAGAGCTGTCGCTGGAGAAGTAGAAGAAGAGGAGGAGGAGAAGGTATGCGGCGGCGGAGAGGATGAAGGCGATTATGGTTGTTGAGTTGAGAGAGACGAGTACGGCGGCCGCCGTACGGATTTCCATCTTTGCAGGAACAGAGCGAGCGGTGGTAGTGTGAGGAGAGCGGGAAGAGCCGGCCAATTTGTCGCATCTTATCATGTGTAAATGACATCTAGGTCCCTGAGTTTGGACTGCTCTTCCACTTATGTCTATCAACTTAAATTTATCAAAGGTATGCAATATGTGAAAGTCTCCAATCAAATAATGACCCGAATGAAATTAAAATAAAAATTCAACCTCAGGACCCACGTGAAAAAAAATTGAATAACCCAAGACTAATTAAACAATAATTCGAGTTTATGGACATGTACGAAATAGAGTTTAAAGTTGAGGGATTTAGATGATATTTGTTCTAATTATTAAATTACTTTGAACATTTAAAAGTTTAACTATTTTAGTAATAATTGGAGTGTTCCCTATTCGTACGGCAAGCAACTCTCCTTAGGCCTCGTTTGGTTCGATGTGAGATTTTTGTCAAACATAAATTTCAATAATAAAAATTCTTTTTGGTTCAATTTTTTTTTTTGCATCTCTTTGTTTGGTGTATTTTAGTAACTTTTAAAGATAAAAAATATTAAAAATTTATTCTTTAAGTCATATGATAATTAAATTTTAACGAAACAATTTAAAAGTACTTGTATTAAATATTTAAGTGGACCTTAGAGATCAATTTAAAAATTGTAATAAATTCTAGGGACTCAAATTTCTTTTTTAAAAAACATTTAAACACATTTTCTTGTGTACTTTTTATTTTTAAGAAAATAACATAATATGATATGTAATTTTCTTCTTCCATTTTTTTTCTCAAAAGAAAGTGCATCAAATATAATGTCTTTTAATTTTTTTACACTAACTTGATAAATTCGAGCCCTTTGAAATCAAATTTTAAACTTATATTATGAGCCGAATGATAATTTTAATCGGATTTGATTCAAAATTGGTAGACTAGAATTGATTCGAAATTTTTTTCAATCAAATTTATTTTGGAGCAATAAATTATTCCCGATTTCATCCACATCATTACATTTATGTATATGCAGAATTAATGATTTTCTTAAAATAACTTGAAGCTTTAATATGAAGATTAATACAAAGATAATTAGCTTAATTCAAAGATTTTTTTGAATTCAAGTCGTGTTAAAGGTAAGCTTCAAATAATTTTTTTAAGATTACATTTACCTATCTAATATCATGAGTTTTTAATGTTCTCATTAAAATATGTATTTGGCTTCATAATATTTAAATTTATTATTTTAATATAATTGATATAAAAAATAAATTCAATCAACTTACCTCAACTAATTTAAATAAGTGGATTTTTCTTTTGTAATTTTTAAAAGTGTTATACATGCTATATAAATTTCAATAATTATTTTTTAAATTAATAACAATAATTATATTATTCCTATATGCTTTTTTTTTGCTGCTTTAGTGTAAAAAATAATATGAAGATAATATAAAATACTTATAAGTAGTTTGAAGAAAAATATTTTTAAAATTTTTTAAGTTATCTTATTTCATTGGGACAAAATAATTAAAAAAAAATCAAATTTTGTTTGAGTGGTAATGAAACTAAACCTCATGATGATGCAAATTATCTATGAATTTTTATTAATTTAGTTAGTTTTCTAGCTCAAATTGTATAATTAAGTAAATTAAATATCAAATTTCTGACCCAATTTATAAATTTTAAACTAAATTAAATTGATTAAATTTAATACGTTAGATTTTTGTTTTATTTTAGGGAAAAATTACTTGTTAAGGGTTTGGGTTGTAATTAATAGAAAAGTCAGTAATTAGATAAAATTTCCGTCATGCTATATATGGAGCGCATTAGGGTTTCTTTCTCGCTACTCGGAGCTCGGTAAGACGCACGCAATCCCTCGTTTTTAGGGTTCCTACGGTCAGTTCGCATTCGCCCTCGCTTCCTTTCAGATCTCACTAAAATCTTTTTCGTCTATGCTTTCGAAGTGTACATAATTTCATTGTTTTTTGCCTTCTTGTTATTGAGCTAGGGTTTCACAGTACGAAATTAGACAGTAGGGTTCTATCGCCTCTGGCGATTGGATTGTTCTTAGGCACGTTTACATCTTTAGTTTAACTGTAGTATTCAAGGTGATTGTTTTGTTGGTGCGCATCATGTCCCGTTAATTTTTCGGTTATTATTTCGACGCCTATATATATGGTTTAAGTTTTCTTGCTTTAAAAAACATTGCTGATGCAAGATTATCTGGACTAAGTATGTTGACGTTAACTATCCATGTGTGCTGTTGGGAGCAATGGGCGATTCCAAGGTGACCTTGCGCTGATTGATGGAAGATTACTCAATTTGTGCTACATACAAACATATATTTTTCAAGTTATTGAAGACCACAACAGAGAGATCTGAGCTAGCTTGCTTCTCTTCTGTACCTATATTGGGAATAGTTGAGATAAAACAGCTAACTGCTTTTCATTAGGCAACTTACTTGCTAAATTGAATGATATATAAGTGTTCTGAGCCTATTTAACTATCGAGGATCCTTGATGTAGACTGCCTTCTGTAGTATATTTGTCGTGGGCAATCTTGACTGTCTTTTGGGCATGAATTAGGCTGATGCCTTGTCCATGGAAAGTTGCTGCCCTGATAGAGTGGTTAGTTGATGGAAAGATGAGCATGGATGTGAAATAGTGTTAAGACATAAGGAAAAGAAGAGGAATAATTGAAATAAAGAGACTGATCTTGGCAAGTGTGGATTTGTTATGTTCTTGTGACATGAGCTCTCACATGATCTAGTGGGACAAATGTCATTAGGGCATACTTAGTTTGTGGGGAGGGAAGTGATTGGATCCCAAAAATTTATGGATCGAGTTGGAATTTGATGGGTGGATTTGGATTCTGCTGATTAATATGGAGCATCAAAGGTGAGATGGAGTTGTCTTAAGGTCTATTCAAGGTTGTCAAAGGCAGTTTAAGGAGTGGAAGCCTTCAAATTGCACATTTAGGAAGCATAGTAGATGGGGCTAAATAGGACAAAGTGCTTACTTTTCTAAATAGTTTTAAAAACTGTTCTGTTTTATTCAAAATCCTGAAGATCAACTCGTATTTTACTGTACAGTAGCAAGATTCCATCATATTTGAGCCTTGGTTATTTCAGGCTCCTGTGTAGGAGACTAGGAGTGTGAATGGAAACCTTTCAAGTTAAATAGCAAATTTAGGCAGTAGAGTAGCAAGGCAACATCAGTCAGACAAAGTGTCTGCTTATCTTCATAGCTTTTTAAAATAATCTATTCATATTTTTGGTCTACATATGAAAGTTCCCTCGTACCTGAGACTTTGTTGTTTTCTTGCAACTCTTTAACAAGTTACGACAATCTATCTCTCTCTCTCTCTCTGTTGCCAGTGTACTTATTTATATGGGAGGCTTATCCTAAGCAGCTAGAAGCCTGTCCCAATCAAATCTACTATTTGGTGCACTTTGAGGTACTGAAAAGAGAGCATAGAAATTGAGATACTAGAAACATTATGTTTGGGATTCCAAGTGGTCCTTGTAAAGGGGATCGAGTCATTAGAGTATCAATGATAACCTAGCCAATATCTGTGAAACCCTTTGTTTTTAATATTTTATTTAAGGGCTAGTTATTCTTCTTTAATTTCACATTGCCCATTAAAGAAATAGTTGAATCCAGTCTACTAATCGTGTTGAACATAACACGTTAGTAAAAAATCTAAGTCAGGGTGTCAACGTTATGGTTGCCTTGAACCTTTGTCGAGACTTGCTAATACCTCAGGAAATTGTTTTTTTTAATGGAAACCTCAGGAGATTTTTACCTGAACAAAATGGTAATCTACACTTGCATTTGTATATACTTTTATTTCTTCAAATAGATTTTCGTATCATCATGCCAATAGCAACCGAAAGAGTTTCATTTTGAGTATTTTATTTGCATTTATTTCCTTTTTCATTCAGTACATGTTACAACCTCATGATCACCAACGTACTGTTACCCACAAGTCAACTAGACTCGCCTAATCGACTCAACGTCTAGTGAGCTTAAAAAAAAAAAGCTCGCGGGCTTCGACCGATGGTCGTTCATAGGCCCAGTTAGGGTACTTTCATGATGTATTTATCTTAGCCAATATTTCCATTTTACTATATGTTTTTCCTTCCTTTTTTTAAGTTTTACTAATATTTTCTTGTTCATTGTGATTTGTTTTGGTGTAATATTAGATGGCTGGGAGGGGTCGCATGCCTCGTCAGCCTTTTGATGATGGTCGTCGCGGATATCCTAGCATTCCTGATGGACCATATGGGCGTAGTCCCGTCCTTCGTCCTCCTCATCCGGCAGTCTACGAGGAAGAGCTTGAGATTCAGCAGCATGAAATCCGGAGACTTTTGGCTGATAACCGTAGGCTTGCGGAGGATCGAATAGCCTTTCAGCAGGAACTTGCTGCTGCTAAGGATGAGATTCATCGAATGAATCTGGTTATTGCAGATATTCGTGCTGAAAAAGAGGCACATTCTCGTGAGTTAATAGAGAAAGGCTTGAAGTTGGAGGCCGACTTGAGGGCTGCTGAGCCTTTGAGGAATGATGTAATACTGCTTCGCGCAGAAATGCAAAAACTTAATGCTGTGAGACAAGATCTCAATGGGCAGGTCCAAACCCTGACACAAGAGCTGAAGAGGGCTCAAGCTGAATATCAACAAATCCCTGTTCTAAGGTCTGAAATTGACAGCCTGCGGCAGGATCTTATGCGAGCAAGGTTATATCTTGCGCTTGGCTAAGTTTGTACACTTTATACATGTCATTTACTTTATGTGTCATTGTCTCTACACTCATCTTGGTTACATGCATGATTTTGTGTTGTCTGACCATCTAATTTAAGTATCTTTGTGAAGGTCTGCTATTGAGTATGAGAAAAAAGGAAATGCTGAACTTCTGGAGCAAAGGCAGGCAATGGAGAAAAACTTGGTGTCCATGGCACGTGAAGTAGAAAAACTACGTGCTGATCTTGCAAGTAGTGATGGCAGATCCTGGGGAGTTGGTAAATGCTTTCTATGATTTTGTTGTCACATTTTCTGAATATCTTGCATTTCAATTTTATCTTTGTGTTTACTAAGAGAGTATATTATGCTAAATCTTATTTTTCATTATGCTCTTGCTACTACTGCTACTGCAACAAGCCTTAATCACAGGCTAGATGAGGTCAGCTACTTGTATTTCTTTGCTTCATTAGCTCTCTATTCTAAAGTGTTTTGAAGATCATGTTTAATTATCATGCCCAAAGTCATTTTAGACTTCCCTCCCTTTTTTTGTAGTTGTACCCTTTTATCTACTGATGACAAGGGTATCTAGCGGTTGATATTGGATATTATCAAATCACATTTTTTGCTAAGACTTTCCCTAAATTGTCTGCTTGTTCTTCTAAGTCCTCATGTGGAAGTAGTATTATATTGTTGGTCATTCTTGTGCCTTCTTTTTATCTGTCATTTTTTTCTCATGCATCGACCTTAGGTTGTAATAAATATTAATCACTTTACAGAACAGTATTACTATTCTTGTCTGTTTCCCTTAAAGTAAACTGTTATTGAAGGTGGAGCTTATGGTGTGAAGCATGCCAGCCCTGAAGCTCCATTTGTTCCACCATATGGGGAGGGATATGGCCTTCATCCGGTATGGCACTATAGTGTTATATGCTATGAAACTAAAGTTATTTAATGTATAATGATATTTGGTACAAGCTACTTTGTATTCGTATTTCCATTGAACCTTTTTTGTCAAATTTCAGGGTAGCACCGACAAGGCTCCTGTGTATGGTCCTGGTTCTGGAACATGGGGAGTGTATGACAAGTCTCGCATTGGTCGCCGTTGAGATGCTTCCTGAAAACGTCCTTTGAATGGAAAAACGAGCCCATCATATTAGCATCCATCTGTTAATGGTTAGAAGCTCCTAGCAGACTGTTTGGCACATATAACACCATGATGATCCTGTTAAAGTCAGTGTTGCCATAGACTTTTAAGTATGCTTTTATGCTTTAGATTGTTTGTCATTTAATATCCTGTTACTTTTGAAACATGTTACTTCCGAGACTTAAGTAGTCATATTTAAAGTATTCCCATATTGCTATTTGTTCCTGGCTATTCACTTTTGTTGTAAGTCTGGTGGATTTAGTTGGTGAATGCCTGTGGCTTGAAGGTGCTGACACAGTGATATCTGGCTCTCAAAATTGCCATTTTTGAGTTTACCCCAGAACTGCACTGCAGATTGTTTATGAGTTTGTGGTTAATAAGGTGGATTCCAGATGCAAGATATTCTAGTGATGGAAGTCATATGAGTTGCATCTTCAATAATGGAAATTTTTGGTAAAATAATGGGGAAAAGGATGTGTAATGCTGATTAGTTTGCCCGTGAAATGGTCAGTTGGGTGACAAGCAAGCCAGATGTTTTTCATGGATTGAAACATGATAAATTGATATGTTGTTGGAATATGAAGCCAAAGTGTTGAGAATTTGTAGTTTTGCAAAATTGTGCAGGTTTCTTGCATGGCCATCTTTTGAGGTCTTTGGGATCGAATTAGTTTATCCTTCCATATGCTCATTAGCTGGGTAGTTGTCATTAATGTTGGTCAAATTAGGAAAAAGAATAGATAGAATTTCATGGATATTTTGTGCTCTTTTGGTTGTCGGCAAAGTTCCTTGAGCCATTTTTGCTTCATTGTTAGGCTGTTGACATAATAAAAGTGTTTTGAATTCATGACCATCAGTGGTTTTTTTTCTTTTGGAAAATTAGATGTTACCCAGGCAAAAAGGTGTATTGAGCAAGCAAAGTTAGTTTCTATTGCTTCCAGAATCTATTTTGAATCTTTATCCGGATCTGACTACTTTTTTGTTTCCCCTGGAAGATGATAGCGATACAAGTATTTTATTTTTATAGGTGCCTATTGGAGTTGTAACGGGAAGTGTTGTTCTTAGGCTTCATTTTTGAAATCTCATGTGTCAAGAAAATGTTTCAGCTTTTGCAAAACTCTCTTGTTTCATTTAGTGGTTTGAGTTGTACGTGTTTGGCAGTTGACTTTTCCTCCAGTTGTCATGTGTAGCCAGAAGAATAGGAGAGAGAAAAACGTCTGAACGATGTTGTGCATGTACTTCTGCTTGGAACACATTGTTAATTCTCAGAGTTTGAGAGTAAAGCTATGTTCCATGTACTTTCCTCCTTGGTAGATGATATAGGAAAACCTGAGGGGATCAGTATGTGGGGCTCAATGCTGCTGTTCTTGTAGATCTGTGTTGCGTGATCCGTACCATGCCAACTAAGGTTATAACGTGCATCTTATGTTGGATACAAGCACACATGTAGGGAAACTCATCTAATCAGCCTCGTCCAGGACTCATAATGCATTATTCATGAGACCCCTTTAGCCTTTTTACTGTTTGATGGTCATGAGTTGTAGCTTGACTTACTGAGTTTTAAGTTTAGCAAGCAAATCAAATACATTTTGTGAGAGCAAGTTTGCTCCATCATGGAAAGAGATGACAGTGGTATGCCTGAAGGTGATGCAGATCAATGGAGCTGCATTGTGGTACATAACGGGCGGAAGTTGAGAGGCAAGTATTCTTTTGCTAAATTTAGATTTAGTTCTTTAGATATGTTGTATTTCTAAAATGTGTTCATACAAAAATCAAGCTCTCTTCAGTGTCCATACTTGCCTCTTTAAATGTAATTGCCCTTCCATAATTTCTTGGATGCAAAGAATGTACTTGAACCAATAGCCATTAACCCAGTAGAAACTTTTTCTTTAATATGCTCCTCTCATTGTAGAAATGGAATTGCTGTCCAACTAGCTATAAAGTATTTGTTTTGGTGGAAGATCGGATGAATAGTTAGGGAAACCCATTCTTTGCCATCTCGTTGCAAGGATAGGTGGTTGTCTTTTGCAAGGAACTTTTTCTTTTTTCCTTTTTTTTTTAATGCTGCTGGGGAACAATGTGGATGAGTTCGTCTCAGGAGAAGTTAGAGAAGCTTTAAAACGCATCCCTTAAATGATAAGTTACTCTGGCATGTAACTTTTTCCTTGTGTGGTCGGTCGTGTCTTGCCATAGATGATTTTGATGTGTAGTAGTTAATTTTTGAGGAGATTCAATGGAAGACATGTTAAGGTGCTCATGCTACTGCAATTTTAGGGCTTTGTTACAAAGGATTGCTATTGCTGGAAGAGCTGCTTGATTTCAAAAGTTTTAAATTTGCCATGCCTAAGTACTTTTAAAAATTGTTCATGATTTATTCCACTCTTATTCTGGCTGCATTAATTTTAGCAATTGGGGTAATAATGTCTTGTATACCTAATTTTTCCTTGCATCAAGCTCCTGTTACCATTAATCAATTTCATGTGTCAACTGTTATTGGTTTAGGTCGTTGAATTGTGTTAGCTACATCTAAGGTTAAACTAGTTCAGACATTTCATTTGCAGACATTAAAGATCATTACCGGGCCATAGGTATTTTAGGACTGTATATTTGTGCTTGAGCTCAGATTTTAGGAACATCATAAAGATCATACCTATTCTGTCTGACATGATTGTTTATTATGGCAACTTTAACATGATTTACGGAGAAAGAATTATACAATAGAGGCGTGAATTTAGCACTAACAAGGATGTGAGGAGCTTTTATTTATTTGAAAGTGGAGGAGCTGTGGATGAGCTTTTTGCTATGCTCTAGTTGCAAGGATGAGTTCTGATGTTTGATCAATTCCAAACGTTAGTGCTAGAGAAGTTGTCATTTACTCTTGAGTTCCAATGTTGACTGCCGCATGATTCTTTGAGTTTGGTGGTGGTTTTCAGTCTTAAATATTGACGCTCAGAATTTACTCTGAATATTCTATGGATCCACTTCTGATAGAATGTAATAGGAAAATGTCCACTTTTTTTTGCTGCTGATAAACAAGTTCACCTCATCTGATTTTGTTGTAATCGTGAAAATTAAACAAATTAAAAATTGTCTTCATGAAGGTTGGCAAGAACTCATGGTCTTGGGCTTGCAAGTTGCTAAGGATTCAATTATTTTATTATAAATGCTTTTTATAAGCCATGAACGTTTTGTTCGATGATATTGTTTCTTTGCTGGTTGAAATATAACTTTCAAGGCGATGAATATCTGCCTACGGTGATTTGTTTAGAGCCCACTATTCAATTGGTAAACCTGTTTGCAGTCATGATGGTGGATCAATGTAGTTGGGTACCAATGTTATCAATTGAGGTGCTAACTCAGTTTACATTGAGAAAGAAGAGAATGATCTATTGCACATTTGTTTTCACTAAGTTTTGGAATAGAGGACTCAAAGAACACAGAGCATAGGAGCTCAGGAGGTGGAGCCATGACTGCTGAAAGTAAGGAGGTAATGAAGGAAAATTGCAAATAAGTCACCAAATTAGGTAAAAAATGGATATCCTGATCCTCAAATGTAGAAAATGGTAGTTAAGGAAGCTCATGATTCTTGAAGTTATGAGCTCAGGAAGGGGAACCATGACAGCAGAAGGACGGAAGGACGGAAATTGCAAATAAGTCTTCAAATAAGGTGAAAACTGGATATTCTGATCCTCGAATGTAGAAGATAAGAGGTATGAAGAGAGGAAATTGGGGATACAATCTTTTACTTAGTTGGTTATTGCCTCAGTCTGATTTATGACCAAGCTGAGCAACTTTGAGGTATTACTAGATCTTCAAGGTAGTTGTAGCTTGACATCACATTCATAGAGTTTGGAGAAAGACAAGCTAATAAAGATAAAATGCATACTTTCATCCTAATAACTAAGGGATTTAAGTGCTCAATGAGAAAAGGTAGCATCAGTGTTTTAAAGGAAAAGGATTATGCACAAGAGATGGGATGCATTTGTGTCATAGTAGAGACGAGGTTGTATGAAATTTCTATTTCATTGTTGCTTCTTAATTTTAGTGGCCATGAAGCATGAGTGCGATGCGATGGTATGGATGCAATGGTAAGATGAATGAAAAAATGGGATACAATAATTAAACATAATAAATACAATTAAACATTAATTTGAATGTAAAAGATGTGTCATAGTGTTATAGTTGATGTGCAACTCATATGATAGAGCGTTCACTTTTTGGTAAGTGGGAAATAGGGGGCTTGAACTTTTACAACAGCGACGAAGATGATAAAAGCAAGGTGGAGGCGGTCTCATCCCGTCGGAATCCGAAGGCCAACTATGAGAGTTAGGGATGCAATGATGATGTTGCACGAGAAAGGTTATGTTGTCACTCTCCTTCGAGGCTCTAGCGGTTGCTATTCCCGTAATAACCCCACCTTACCCATTCTAGATTGGGTCGACCCTTTTTTTGTTTTTCAACTAGTTGTACCAAGTTGCATTAGTATTGACCATACCGAACTGTTTTAGTGTAAGAAAAATAAGCCAATGTCATTTGGTGTATTGGGTTGTTTTGGTATCCAATACGGATGCAATACATGTATGTTAGGGTTCGTGGAGTATCCATGCTTCATACAGTGGTGATTATTGATATGGATTATAAATTGGATTTTTTTTTATAAAAAATTAACACTGATACTACATGTGGCATTTGCATTTGAGGGCTACTTCTATGCAATTTATTATGTTTATGTATAAAGCTTGCCATGCTATAAGCAATTTAATATCATTTTTTGTTTTAAAAATTCGAGAATGCTCCCATACCATGATTTTTTAGTGTATGGATCTGGATGCAATCTCCTCACTCTTTTCCTTACCATCATTTCTCTTCACGCCTTTCCTTCCTTTTCTCCAGCACTCTTGCTGTTCATCACTTCATTTTTTTTTTGTTTGCCCCTTTTTTGTGGTTTATCACTTTCTACTTCACAGGACATGGCATGAATGTTATTGTGGCCTTATGTATCTTGTTCACCTACCCCTACATGCCCATACACCATTTAGATAAACAGCACCTCATGCACGATGTGACAGTTTCTACAAATTAACATGAATTGTTTTGAGTTTACATAAATGCTGTTTTATCATGTTCTATGATGAAATTAGTAGACGTGTAATATACTATCGAATGATGAAGTTCTATTATTAAATTGCCATGCTTTCTTCTGGTTACTAATTGACCATTTTTCTCTTGGTCCACAGGTGCAATGGAGCAGGCAAGAAATAACTGCTACGGTGTGCTTCGCGGAAGCTCAAACTTGTACAAAAAAGAGTCGGCTCAGAATTTTAATGGTTCATGCCTTTTTAAAGAAAGGTGAATGGAGTCCAAACTTTTTGTGTGGTAGTACTACCATTGGATTGTTTATGGTTCCTAGAAATGTTGGCGTAGATCAAAAGACCTTGGGTAGTGTTAGATCTATATATGTGTTGGCTAGGTAAACGTTATGTAGTAAGAAGAGTAGTGAGTAATTCTGATTATTTGGACCATTACCATGGGTTCAGTGAAGGGAGATCCTAGTTAGTAGGAAAAATTCACCACCTCTTTCTTCCATTTCACCCTTGTATGTTAGAAGCTATTAAGCTACCAAATTATAAAAACTAGGTGAATAAATAGTTCTTTTAGGGTGTTGTTCTCCTAGCTCAGTGGAGGAGCTTACCTGAGTATCAAAGGTTCTTAGGTTTGTACCACACTAAAATCACAGTTTTCAGGTGGGGTGAGAGAAATTGTGATGTCTAAGAATAAAATTAAGGGAACATTTGGTTTAGGGGGCGTTTGGTTCGATGTTATCTTGACGTTATGTTATGTTATGTAGAGAAAGCGATTGTTTGGTTTAATGACATCTATAGATAATCTTATATAAGATTATAAAATTATTAGTCAAAAGATGACATCTAGATATCATGACATTTAGATTACATAACAGAACACCAAGATAACAACGAATCAAATGCTCCCTTCATGTTGCTTTGATGTTATGTTATTTGGATGTTTTGATTTCTAAATGCCATCTTATAAGTAATAATCCTATAATATTTAATAAAATTATCTACACATGTTATCAAATTAAACAATCATTTTCTTTGGATAACATAACATCAAGATAACATTGAATCAAATTTCCCCTACAAAAATATTTTTTTGGGTTCTAGTTGTTTGTTTTGAAATACATATATGATGAAAAATGTAGTTTGATTATATTGAAAGTTGTATAGGATGTGAAATAGAATTAACTTTTTTATGTTAGAGTATGTAGTATGTGATGTAAAATTATTATTATTAAAAGAGATTTTTTTTCTCAAGCCTTCAGGAAAAGGGCCATGAACTAAATCCAGCATAGCCTTGTGCATTTCATTTTCAAATTATATATTTACAAGACAACTTGTTTTTAAGCAATTCATAAATTGTACATAAACCATTTTCGGTTGTTTCGTTTGCGATAATCTTTTGCTAATTTTGTACGTCTAAGTCAAGTCGAATTGGTTATTAATAGTTTCGCGTAGTCAGTTCAAGTAGTACCTACTTTTTCTTTTTCATGCTAATCTCGTTCGATATTTTGGTAAAGGTGAAAATCTTCACCTGCCTGTGGGATATAATGTCATGTGAAATGCTGTTGAATGATGCTTTTTAAGTTCTTTTATATTTGTTTAATTAAATTATCCCACTTTTATATGATGCATTTGGTGTAATCTCTGTTATTAGTTTATATCCAGAACTGTGCTATTTTTTTTTTATTTCATTGTTATTTTCTGCAATCTCGTGAGTACATTTTTTTTTATAATTTGAAAGTGAATGTGAATGAGCTATATAAAACAATATAACGATGTTATTCTAGTTTAGTGGGAAAGAAGCTTCGAGTATTTGTTAGGGAGTTTGGAATTTAAATTATGTCATCATAATTTTTAATTTTAGAATAAAAATAGAAATTATAATTTAATTTTTTTAAAGTTTTTAAAATTTTAATCTTAGTTCTTAATATTGTGTTGTACAATAATAATTGTAATTTGGTTCTTTTTTTAAAATTGTTTTGTAGGTATTAAGAAATTGTAATATTTTTGATTTTGCTACCAAAAGTTCAGCACACACTTTAGTGCATATGTTTTGATATGGGATTAACTTATTTCACAAAGGTTCATGCATGAATCTTGGCCTAGAAGTTGGGAGTTGAACTCGAACAACCCTTACAAAATTAGCCCTTTAAGGGAGTAGCCCCGAGTCAAATAACACTCTAGTCGAATAGCACCCTAGGGTGGAACAACACCCTTGGGAGGAGCCTCTAGATAAGTAGAGAGTAGCTCCTAGTTGAACAGGCCCTCTAAGGGAGCTATATTCAAAATGACCCTAGTTGAATTACCCCTACTTTAATGGCCTTTGTCGAACATCAATTGTGATCCAACACCAACTTATGGTAGGCCCCAACAGTCTGTTCAAATGGTTAGTCTGTATCCATTCTAGTTGCCATAAAGCTACTGAATTCTTGTAAATTAATCATGTGTGCTGCCATATCTCACTAGAAGCCCTACTAGATATATCATTAAATTATTAGAAGCTATCATGGGAGAGACTTTAGCATTATAAATAGATGCCGAAATAGAGAACAAGGGGATGATCCCATAGAACCTAATCTTTTTACATTATACTTTACCTCATAAGCTTTTGACAATTTCTTTTAGAGCTTTGTATTTGCGAGTCTCTTCAATAAGGTCCTTCGAAGAGGCCTTTTGATCAAAGGCTATGAAGCACAGACATGGGTACATGAGATGACACTGACAATGATTTTTCAACATGCATTTCATTCACTAGAAGTATTGTTCTAAAATAAACATAAGTTTGTTGAAATTGGGAGGGAATAAAATTTAGGGATCTATTAAGTTGATGAGTTCCATTCAAAGTCAAATGTCCGTCCAGAGGCCATATTCCAAATAAAAGCTCATTGCATTAGTCAGATAGGTAAAGTAGTGAGATTGAAATTTAGAGGGACATTTGATTCAATATTATTTTAATATTATATTATGTTATTTAGATGTGATGACATTTAGATGTTATTTTTTAATTGATAATTTTATAATTTTTTAAAAAATTATTTAAAAATATCGTCAAATTAAATAATTATTTTTTTAAAATAACACGACAGTATCAGAATAACATTGAATCAAACACTTAGTAAGTTTAGTTTTCCTCCAAAATTATATGCCTACTCAAAAGAAAAATGAAAACAAGTTCAAACAGATTGGATATACCCAAATTGGAATAGAAAAGAAGTGGGAAACGCAGCACAATCTTGAGGAATCAACAGAGCACTGCAACAAAGATAACAGAAATCGTCCACGGATCAATTCCCCTTTTCTTTGATTTAGAAGTCTTGAATATACCCATGATTTTGAGCTTCATGTTCCTCCTTCCAAGACACATTTCAGAGCTAGAGATATCCTAATCAGAATGAATGGGATGACAGTTTTTCAGTCGAAATCTGTAAAATACAAATTTTGATCAAATCACGCATCGCAATATACTAAGCCCTCTAATTCTCGACTCCCAGCGTGGAATCAGCCAAGCAAGGAAGAAAACTCTCTTCTGCTCACTCATTCAGATGATAATCTCAGCATCAATCATCATTAACCTCCCCACTTGTTCACTTGGGAAGCTTTATATAGAAGAGGGAAAAGCGGGGGAAGGGTTGTATGCTTGCTTGGTATGGATGTTGGGCATTGAGGACGTGCCCGGCGAGGTAAGTTGTTTGGATCTGATGGTGGCCAGTTGGTGGCGTCGCGCAGTCGGCGAAGGATTTGATGGTGGCCAATTGGTGGCGTCGCGCCATCAAAGACTCACGAGCAGCCATGAACGAACCACAGAAATTTAGGGCAGGCTTACGTTGGATAAAGATGATTTTTTTTTAAGGTAATGGCATATAGGTCCCTCTAGTTTACTCGTATGGACAAATAGGTTCTATGACCTGCACTGTATAATTTTGGATACCATAAAAGTGTCTTGTGACTCGAGTCCTTGTCCAAAATACCAACCACAGTTGTTTGGATCGACGTATAGATGACAGATTAAGATACACTATTCCAGTCTGTCAATGCAGAGGTTGCGGAGAATGATGCGAACAAGATGTACCTTCAAAGAAAAATCAAACAATAGGATACGTCACACAAGCTAGTTAATTTTTTATAGGGTAAATTGCAATTAAGCTCCTGTTGTTTGATCATATGTGCAAGTAGGTTCAATTTTTTAAAAATTGCTCAAATTGGTCCATTAGTTTTAGGTAATATACAATTAGGTCCAAAATTTAGATTTAACAATAAAAACATATGTAAAATAATATTTTTACCCTTAAGATTCTCTGTCTCTCTCTCTGATTCAGATAATGGAGACAATGATTCACACTGGAGGCGGCAGGCAGCATGTCCCACCAAGGTAATTCACTAAAATGTCCACCTTGTTAGCTGACATCCAACTCAGGTAATATTCCTGGGTAAGTACTCAAATTATTTTGTGTGTTGTTCTCTTTAATGTATTGACGTGCTAATTGCATATTGACAAATAAGATTCATAAAATTGTTTGATATAGTTGGTCTTAAGTTATCAATCAATGATAACGATGTCAATCATACAAATTTGCCTGATTTACATTTCTATTTCCCATTAATTGGCTGTAGAACAGGGACGATAATTCAATTTCTGCTCCTTATCCAAGGAGTAGCCATGGTACTTGGAAAGTTTCAGTATCGGAAGAGACTAGCTGGGAGATATCCGCTATCTTTATTAGCATGCCTTGATGAACCAGTAGAATGAGGAGGTTGAGAATAGATAGAGTAGGAATAATATATACAAGCGATCCAGTCACCCAGCTCTTGCTGACTTCAACATGTTCTTCAAAAAAAGAAATGGAGAAGAGCTAGATGATATACTTGGCCTAATGATGACGAAGAACCCTGTAACTCTAGCGGGAATCCCTTCTATTGCATGATGTTCCCCTCCGTTTCTGAATTCCACAATGTGCTGATGGTGCAATCTAGGATGTGAACCAGGAGAAAATCAAAATAAAAAAAGTGAGTACTACTCAAAATTGAAATAGTATTTTTCGGCCCTCTCAAACTAGTGATAGATAGAATTATGAGTGGATATCTGATCCAGGTTTCATGTATTGTCAACTAGGATGAGTAAAATGTTTTTTAGTTTTTAATTAGAAGCATTTAGCCATGCTTTATTTCACCACCAAAGATGAAATATTATGCATACTAATCATAACTTATAATTCAAAATAATAATTCTATACCTTAAATTATTTTATACTAAAAACTAAACCCAAAGGGTCTGTTTGTTTGTAAGATTTAATTTAACAAGATTAAAAATAAATTTGGATAGAAATATTTTTTTATTGAAAATTGTGAATGATGTGAAATAAAGTTAGTTATTATGTTAGGATATGTGAGAGATCAGAGATGTAATATAAAAGTAGTTATTATGTTGTAATATGTGAGGAATATGATATAAGTTAGTTATTATTTTAGTTGTGTGTAGGATGTGAAATAAAATTAATTTTTAATATTAAATTTTATGTGTGATGTGACATACCAGATTAAAATTAAATCAGGTTAATTTTTAACTTCCAAACAAATGGGACCAATAAGTTAAACCTTAAACTTTAATACTATACTCCAAAATACCATTTATTTCATAGATTGGTTTTATATAAAATTTACTTTAAATTTAATCTAGTGAGATGAAAACCTCTATTATGTACTTATGAACCATACACAATAGAATAAAATACATAAAAATATATTAGTAATTTAATTTATAATATTTTTCAAAAATTTCATATGAAATATGTAATTTTATAATATTTCGATGTAATATACATAATATTTCATGTTTAATGGTGAAATACATAATTGTTTGTAATTAAAATGTCCTCCATCTACATCTCCTTTTTTAATATCAATTTGACAAGCAATTGTCAGTCGAACATAAAAAATTTTCACCTAAGGTTACAAGCAACTAAGTGGTTCCCCTCTTTGCTTTAATTTCTGTAATCTTGTTGGATGATTTCATTTTTTATATGCTGATTCATGTGAGAACGTCTTTTTTTTGCATCTATTTCTCTGTTCATCCTTTTATTTGTCAATGCAGGATGGGGTGTAAAGTTGCAAGGAACAACAGAAGGGGAGCTTAGCTCAAATTTCAGGTGAAGAACCTCAGGATTCCTTTCCAGCTGAACATCTAGACTATGAATTGCTGTGGAAACTAAATGGCATGGAATTGCTATCTGGATTTGGAACCGGTATTGGGTGCAGGCAACATGCCCCATCACCCATGAGGCATCCATTGTCCGCGCGCAGCGCCACACGCGCAACTACGAAAAAACGCCATTCGGCATTGTTTTCTTGCCATTTATAAATAAAATATATTTTTGATGTTGTGTTAACTTTATTTCGCTTTGTATTCACTTTGGTGAAGTTTGCATATGAATATACATCAAGTAAAACGTATTTTACAAAAAACAATTACAAAAATATGCAAAAAATGGTGCAAAAGTCGAGAAAATGTCGCAAAACGGCATTTTTTTTACGGTTGTGCGCATGGCGCTGTGCGCGGGGTTTGCACACACGCGGGGCGCGCTGATTGGGCACCTCACGAATGAAGTGGCGCGCTGCACGAATAAAATAACTTTTTTGGGATTTGAGAGATGGCTTTGGACAAATAAGATAGACGGGTGCTACGGAAAGGTTGTGACAAGGAAGTCGGTGATCATTTTGTCTTGGGACAGCTGGATAAGCCGCACAAGTACAAATGGAGTGAGAATGAAGCACGATCGTAGACTTCATGACTGACCGGATACTTCTAGAATTGGAGTAACAGAAGGACAAACTTTTTTCTAACTGTTGGTCTGTTTGCCGTGGGTGGACTAGCTTGGCTTAAGAACAATCTAGACGACCATCCTGGTGTCACGTGGATGGCTGGTACACTTTCGAGTTCCCACGCAAACTTATAAAAAAGCTTTAATTACAAATAACATTTTACACACCCTAATCAATCTCCGTAAGCATCTTTGGTTGAAATAGATATCTGATGAAAGATAGTATAGCTCTCGCAATAAAGTGGACCAGCAACAGATATGATCATCTGACTTTTAGATTGTCATTAACTCAAATTAGTAGCTAAATATCCTTGTGATTTTGAATGATTAAATATTCATTTCATTTGTGACGACAACAAATAGGATATGAAAAGTTTAATTTGCAATTAAGGTTCTTCATAAATTGTCATATTTCAAAAGTGAGCATAAAATTTATAGTATTTACTAAATATAGTATTGTATACATAATTTTCTCATTTTATTTCATAATTAACCTAGAGGCTGAAATTTGCCTTTTTTTGAACTAGCATACTTGTGTTAAACTAATATACAATACAGTAGAGAGACACATGACACCTGACAAGATGGAGTCGAACTGGGACGATCCTTTCATCGTTTGTGAGGTCATCGACGAAAACACCTACAAGCTTATGGACGAAGATGGCAACTTCCTGCCGCGAACCTGCAGTGGCAAAGAGCTCAAACGCTTCTACGCCTAACAAGTAAAGGTCATTCCCACAAAAGAATTGTGTAGATTTCATCACTGATCAATAATAAAATCAACTCTTCGTTTCGTACAAATGCCTCCACTTGGAGAACATCGCATAGACGAATAGCGTTTAAGCCATCAGTCGACGAACCACAAGATACGACTTGACTTCCTAAACAGGACATGGCCTGGCATATTTTTTCCCCTGTCCCCTGAGAACTTGTCTTGATGCCCCTTACGATTTGACCCAACTTCTCTCGCGAAACACAGACCAGCACATCTTAGCCTCCTGTTCCCAGAGAACTAGTCACCCATGGAGGCTCGACTCGCCTTTTCGAAAGGAACATGGACCGACACGTCTTCGCCTCGTGCTCCCAGGGAACTAGTCTGATCGTCCTCGAGCTCCACGGTATCCCTAGTCATAGCACACAAAAATGCCTTCAGCACCCAAGGATCGCCTACGCTCACACTCCTCGACTGAACCCGACATACCAATTTGCCTAGGCTTTTAAGCCTCTACAATAACTCTGACACCTCCAGGTCTAAGCTCATACGTTTACCAGGGTAGAACTGCCGAGGCATTAGAACTGCCTATTCGTCTATAAACCACAAACATTTCCCAAAGCGATGCAATTGTTCGCCTAGGCTTCTAAACCTCTACTACTACTCAGACACCTACAAGGATAGAACTGCCAAGGCACTAAACCATCTATTCGCCTACTGACCGTAAAAACTTTCTAAACCTAATTCAACTACCAAGAGTATCCAACATAACCTATTGGTTCCATGATAGAAATTTCCACTCACTCTACGCACTACTACACTTGTGCTCGAAAAACTATCGAACCTATTGTTCACTTGGAATTTCTTAAGATTATTCGGCTTATAGTAACATACATACACTGTTAGCAGAACACAGACTTAAAAAAAATTTCCAAGAAACAAAATTATATTAATAAGCGAAGAGTTACAAAGAGAACAAAAAATAAAAATACATTATCTCTCTCCTCACAATCTTCGCCTTTGTTGCTCTCTTGAGGGAGCTGAGATTCTAGCTTAGTAGCGAACGTCATGCCGCTATCACCATCACTTTCGACTCCACCTGGTGGCTCTGGGATCTTGCCAGTCTAGCCTTCAGGGAGTTTGTCCTCGTCATTCAGAAATCGGCCAAATCGCTCCTAGAGCTTCTCCTCGGTGGTGTCGAAGTATCGAGTGTTGAGTGGGGGCCCACCCTTCCTGCTGGCCCTGTTCAAAGGTCTCCTCTATGGAGACCCTCTCTAGCTCCTCCTAGGTCATTCCCCAGAAGAGCATGGAGTCAAAGCAATTCCACCCTAAGGAGACAGACTCTTTTAGGGTGCACATACTCCACTTGAAGTTGCTGTCCGTTGGTTGGCTACTCGACACCACATCATGAAGACGAAGTTCACCATTCTCCCTCTCGAAGCAGACCTTGACACTCTCCTACTTCGCACCCTTCAACTGAAGACGAGTCCTAACGAACTCCATCTCAGTAGCTTCTAGCCGAACATAGAGTTCAACCTTATGCTTCTCCGCCTCCTCGAGCCACCGCCGGTGTTTAGAAAGGATTCCCTCCTACCTCCTCACATCCACCTTTAGGACGGAGACTAGGTGATTGAGCCAGTTGACGCAGGCTTGGAGCGGTCATTTCGGTCATCAATTCCGTTCTCTATGTTAATGATAGGTAGAAAGTAAGCAAGAGCTTTCAGGAGAACAATTCGCTTATCAGTATGCAAGTCGGTACTAAAAACTTAGTAAAATTTCTTTATACTTACATTCTATACTTGTTGCATGCCCTCACAAACAAGGGCCTCCATCATGAAAGCCCCTCCGACAACAGCCGCGGTGCGAGGAGAGCGAACAACCTCTTGGTCATACAGCATCTCCTGTTCACGCGATGCCTCCTGTTCGAGCATCCCGTCTGATTCGTCCAACCACTGCTGAAGCTTGTAGTCAAGGGGTGGGGCTCCCTCGTCTTCTATGGCTCCGCTAGTGGCAAACGAAGTCCCACCTATTCGACGAATAGGAGGCAGGGCGTGGGCTTCTTCATCGATTTTCACCTTATTCGCTTGGCCATCCCTCCGGCGTGGCACCCTCATCTTTGCCTAAATTCTCTCCCCGCACCATCAGAGAGTAGTGAGGCCTACAAAAGGAACTCAGTCACACCAAAGCAAAGGGGGAGACAAGAAAGTAAGAAAGCGACAGGCAAACCATACCTTTTAGCCTCATAATCTATTTGCCGAGGCGCACCAAGTACACTTCGGCGCTCATCTTGGCAAAAGATTGTTGAAGCACAAAATCTGATTGACAAAAGATTGTTGGAGCACAAGGAACATTCCTACCGAAAAAGTGCTGATAGACGACAATCATACTTGGCGGTTCTCTGGGTCTAGGCGAACAACGAGAATTTCGTCCCTTTGCTCGGAAGTCCCAGCCTTCGGCCCCTCAATATGGACGAACTCCTTTCCTTCATTGCACCAAGGCTGCTGGATCTCCTCGAACTAGTAGTCCGACAACTCACTAGCCTCGAAGACAGTGGAGCCGAACAATTTCCATTGGTCCTGAAGCCTTGCCCTCACCATTTAGTCGAAAATGGAGGATGAAAAGGAGCAAGGTGAAGGCTCAGAGAAACAAATGTAGACCAAAGGGATGATGACCCAACTCCTTATATAGAGCAAAGCATCCCGATAGTCGCCTTTCTCTCCGGGGGCCGAGGCGTAACGCACAATCGCCGAAACCATAATGGAACCTATCACATCTATGGTCACATCAACTGACGCATTGATAAGTTGCGAGTCCTCAGCATCCATGAATCTTCTTCAGCACGCTAACCTGTTTCATGAAACTTTCTCATCCCAACATACAACACAATACTATACTACTACAAGCATTCACATATAGACGAATTGAAGAACTTAAAAAGGTTTTCATTCACGAAGTTCGTTATAGCAAGGCAGGTTACATTGAGGGTTGAATTACAACTTTTCGACTAGAGATACTAGAAGAACAAACAAATTCGTAAGAGGATCTTCCAATTGCCAAATCGAAAGAGAGTACTAAAAGATTGGAGGAGATGACATTCGAGGAATAGCTAAAGGTGGGGTCACCTCCTCCTATTCGAAGACCTCCTCAATGGCGCAGAGTGCGGCGAGCAACCACCTCAGTAATGGAGTCAACGAGCTTCTCAAGTTCGTCTTGCTCGCCACAAAGGGCCTCAACTTGCCTCATCATCCGCTGCTGTTCGACATTGCGCAACGTTGCCTTCCATGCCTCCAGGTGAGCAAGAACTTCAGCGAGCTTTGAGTAGTTATGAGTCGCTCAAATTTTGTTCCTGAACAAGTTTGAAGCACCCAACTAGATTATGCCTCATAACCGAACAGCGTGGTATGAGTCAAACAGTCTCAAGCGAACAAACCACTAGCCAGCAGCTCTTGTCACATCATAGCCTTGCCTAATTGCACGGTACTCAGACCTAGGGGAAGGGAAGATGCTCATCACTAATGCCTATCTTGACAAGTCGCGTGAGCTACCTTCCCGTGCCGCCTAGCCATCTGGGCATTAATAAGTAGCCATCTACTCCAATCTACTTTCTCCTAACCTCTTCTCATCATAAATACTTATATTTATGGTGAGAAAGAGGATCCTCAGCTAACTAACTCCACACTGAGCGAACTTAAAGGAAACTGCTAACTAGCATTGTTCGCTTACTCTATAGCTTTTCATTGCAACCATTCTCAAGTTGTTCCATTAGCTCTCCCTGGTAGAGCTTTACGTGAACTGCACATGCAGTTCTTCTCTCCATTCCTTCCCTCTCACAGAGAGACCCTCGGCTGAAACTCTCTCCTCCTCAGCCCAAATCTTTCCTCAACTCTAAGCTTCTTTCTAATCCTTCCTCCTTATCTTGTAACTCTAGTTTAAAATTTTTACTCAAACAATACTTTTATATCTCCTCCCCCCTCTCTCTCTCAATAATTTGCCAAAATTTTTAATATAAATTTTGGCTCTGTATGACATAGAACACAATAAAATTTCAAAATACTTATGTAGTAGAATCAATATGAATATGGTGCTCTCCTAACAAAGTATTTATAACATATTTGAAATAACTTTTTTATTATTAGTTAAAAAATATATTAAGATGTGAAAAATTGCGTTTAAAAAAAATGAAAAACACTAACAAACTCTATGCCAAACCAATATATTTGTTTAACTAGATTAAAATTAATCATATTAACTTTAACATGGTATATCATATTATACATAAATCTCATTCAGAGAGTGAGTGGGAAGGGGGAAGTTAATAAAAATTGAAAAAGTCATACTACATCTCGCCCTTTGGGAAGAGAAAGAATTATCATTCTTCCAATTTCCATCTATCCTTCGAAATATGTGTATTATTGCCCATGCATTAATTAAGAGAGGAAGGCCACTAATAATAATCTACAACTCAAACGAGCAACTCAAGCTTTTGAGAATGCAAAATGCGTATGGCACCTGCCTATACCCACTTTACAAGGGGCACCACATAAACTTCAATTGCGAACAATCTTGTAGAGGAGGTACCGAGTTGGTTCTGTGGTCTGTCTTATGGTTGGGGCATGTGACAGGTGTGTAGGCTTGTCTTGTGGCATGAGTCATGAGAAGATTTAAGGCTCAGAAGAAGGCTTTTTAGAGAAAGCTTTAATGCCTGAGAACTATATCATGGATTGGTTCAACGAGAAGATTCTAAGGAAAAGTCTTTGACTATTAACTTTGACTTCTAAGATTCCACCAGGTATTGCATTTCTTTTGATCACATGTAGGGCTCAAATCTCTATATCGCCTTTACATTAACGCTACTAAAACTAACCACAACAGATATCCAAAGAAAATAAAAAAACATTTTGTTAAGATTTGAATCCTCTGAAATTGAACTGATTAGATCTTAAAATGAAGTCAAAGAAGCTTGCAGGAACCAGATCAAACGAAATTCAGATAATTGTTAGAGGAAAAAAGAATACAAAATTATTCCTAAGCATAACCTACAGCTTTTAGGTTAACTGGTAACTAAAAATTTACATGGTATAAGAGCCAGAGGTCTAAGAATGAGCCCTGGTGACTTCCGATTATCATAGCATAAAGTTGATAAAAAAACCTATGCTAAATGAAATCCAAACTATAATAGTAGCTTACATGTGAAGAAACATATAAGAATATAAAATTATTCCTTAAGTAATAACATTCAAGCTTAATCCTTTAGATCAATTGGTTACCAAAGATTTAACAAAGGAAACTACCATACTTAAGAGAATGAGATTAAAGATACTAACTAGATCTACTTAAATAGAAATTTCTCAGTGTTAATCAGTTTAGGGCTATAAAAGGAAGGATCTACCAAGTGATGGGACGCAGGATAACTCTTCTTAAATGCAAACACATTGTTAATTCTTCAAATCCCAAGGTTAATTATATTCTTAACACTATCATGTAGATAACAAGAAAGAAATGTATCAGACCTACTAAAACTAAATGTTCTCAACATTTACACAATTTAGAGCTACAGAAAGAACACCTTCCAAGAGATGAGAAGTGGTGCACATATTAATGGCAAAAACCTTTCTAATCCTTCAAATCTCAAGCCCAATTGGCAATTCTACTCTTTTAATGCTTAGCCTGATATTTCCTCTACGAAGTTGGTAACTTCCTCTGGAAAAAAGTTAACAATAGGTTACTTCGAAAGAAAGATCACGATCAAAAAAGCTCAAGGTAGACTACTTAACATATATCCATGGTTCCATATTGAAAATCATATCTTTATCATACAATAACAGTAGGATTATTGTCCATGCAGAGCATCAGAGAAGGTTCAACGTTTGAAAAAAAAGGAAGAACTTCAACAGCTGTGAATCCCTTTTAATTGAAAATCTCAAGAGAAATTTACAAAAAAAGAATGTAAAAAGCACAAAGGTGATATAACACATCAATATCAAAATGATGGAAAAAGAAATCTTTATTGCTACTCTGCTGGATAACTAGTTACCATCTCAAGAAAATATGTAAGAGTTAAAATTTACTTGTAATCCAAACACTAGGGCAAAACTATTTCCAAAGAAAACGAAGCTTACAGTAGTAGAAAAGCTTTCAAATGCCAGCATTTATTTCTCGGACGAGTTGGGTCCCCTCTTCTTCCCAAAGCCAACAACTGCAGCACAACGATCACAAGATTATCAGCAGCAATGAAAATTACGAAAACACTATTCAAGATTTAAAAAAAAAAGAAGAGGGATTGTTCGCATCTCACCGGCCGTAACGAATCGGCGGTTGTACTGCATCCGCTTGTAAGCCCTTCCCCTCGGCTTCTTCTTCTTGTCCTGCTTCGCCACCTTCGGCGTTTGTCCTCTCACCTTGCCGGCGCGAGCCAGAGATCCGTGCACCTTTCCTGCAAAACATATCATCAAAACCACATTTTAACACCGAATCGACGAAAGGAAACGAAACAATAAAATCCCAAATTCCAATCGAAGTAAAGCCAAAGAAATAGAGGCCTCAGGCTTACCCATGGCGGCGACAATTAGTACTATCAACACCTTCCTTCGAGGATTCAGCTGTCAGGTGATCGCCTCCGCGGCTCCGCCTGTGCACTGAGGCAAGAGCCAGCTTATACGCACGGTAGAAAACCCTAATTTCCATCTTCGTAGTGTTTCCGAGAGAAAATCTGGACCGTCCGATGATAATTATCCATAAGTCGTACGCATGGATAGATTTTGATCTGATCCTTTGAGACTTAACCCAAAAATATTTTTTTTAGATCCAATGATACGATATGACTGATTTAAAATTAACGGATTGGATTTTGAGATATACCCTAATTTGATCCGATATTGATCTGATTATTTTAGTATGATTAAATAATATTTTTGAAAAAAAAAATTTATTTTATAAATTTTATATTTAATCATATATATATTAATTTTATTCAAATTTTAAGAAAAAATTTTGGATCATAATATGAATTTATAAATTTTACTTTATAACTTACAATATATAATAAAAAGTTTAATAGATTAATAAATAAAATACTATGTGAGAAATCCAAATTCGATCTATCATAAGATTCAATTGAGTTTTGATCTGTCTCAAATTTTATCCAGGTTAAATTTGGATTAGGGTCAATTTGATTTAAATCTAATCTATTGACATACATAATAAGTTGAGTTTATGTTCGACTCTGAGATTATATGAGTTAACCTGAACTCGTCTAAAACTTAAAAGAAAGTTTGATACTGGAGTAAAATTTTAAGGACCTATGTGCAATGATACCCTTACGTAGGAACTTGTATGCATAATTACCCCCCAACCTTTTTCTACCGCGATTGCATCGCGGCCTTTTACCCTTTCGATCTTCTGCTAGCTAGGGCTTTCGCTTGTCGTCCGAGATTTTTTGTTTTTGAGGTTTTGATCAAATAGCAATGGCGATCGGCTCAGCGGCTTCGGGATCGGGATTATTCAAGTTTCTTCGCCCGGGATTGCGTCCCCAGTCGACGGACATCACGGCTGCCGCCACCTGGGGCGTGGCAGCGGCAGCCTCTGCGCTTTGGCTGATTCAGGTTAGCATTGGCTTAAATTTCTGCCATTTATGATCATATTTGTTACTCTAATTCGTTACCAAGGATTATTACCATCAGGTCAATTTTTTCAGTTTTTGGCTGATCTTGGTCTATGGCTGTTCTCTGAGTCGCAATTCACGATTTTTGTTTTTGTTTCAGTTGATTAATTGTGTAGGTGTATTTTATGCGACCTTTTCTTTTGGGATAATCAGTTCGTTGTGGATTCAAGTTTATATGAACGATGTTTATCTTAGAACAAATCTTTTTATCACTTCCCCATCATGTTGTTTTTTGTTTCGTTTTAATCTAAACTTCTTTTTTGAGGAACTGTTGCTGTATTCGCTTATTTCTGATTTTTGCTTGCTGAAATAATTTTGATCTAGCAACAAGAGCTACAACTGTAACGCTATTCTTGCTCCATATATTCAGTGAAATTCGTGCTGTTAGTTACCAGTTCTATCTTTTCTAATAAACCTACGTGCCCTAAGCATAATATCTTATGTGGCTTGGGTTCTCTCCAGGCTTATGTGGTCGGTTCATTATCAGTTGGTTTTATCTCAATCTTTATTGCAGTGTTATTTATTTAGTGTCTTGCATTTATGTATGTTGCGTTTCTTTTATGACTACTCATATAATACCTCATGTTCCAAATATTGTGGTATTGTCTATTTTGGTTTTAGGTAACTAACTATATAACTTAAGTACTTTTCAAGAGGTCACTCTTTCCAATACTATTATAGCTCAAGCACATTGAACTATAGAATTTCTCGCCATTAGCCTTACAGTTGTTTCCCATATAGCGTATCTACATATTGGAATCATATTATTTACTTATGCACTAAAAAACTCTCATTCTTTTTTATGTGAGACGATTTATTCCTGTAGCCGTCTATCTAGAAGCTTACTAGGAGTTGCTCTTTGTGTGAGTGATTTCAATATGTGGACATCACCTTGGCTCACTCTCTACTTTTTTCAGTCACGAGTCGTCACGATTCACATGATGAATCTGGATTTTAATCAAATTAGTATGGTTCAATTTTAATTCAAACCTAGGGCTAACTTAATCTGAAGCGTAGCTTACAAAATGTCATATTGGGTTTAGCTGATTTCTTGGTCTTATTTGTTAGGTAATGTTAGTTCAATTTGATTTTTTATATTATTTTAATCAATATTTGCATATAATATACTGAATATTAACTACTATCTCATAACAAATTCAATATCTGGTAGCTACTATCTCATAACTTGTTGGGTAGCCTTTTTTTGTATTTTAATCATCTTGTTGTTTCAAATGCTAAGTTTTAAATAAAGTGATCCTATTCACTGTCTTGGGGGGATCAACCCCATTACGCATTATTCAATTTTAATTTATTGCAGGTAACCACAGTTCTTGACTTTGAGTTTTTTTTTTCTGCAAAGCATTTTCTTAATTGTTAAACATTTGATTATGTCATTGAGATGGGAACAGCGCAAGAATAAATGTAGAAAATGTTGTTTTGGCGTAGCTACTATAGTAGAACTAAAGCTACATGCCTATGCCCTGAAGAGATTTCAGATGAGCCAAACCATCCATGGGACTTTTCGTTCACACCCACACCCACACCCACACCCACACACAAAAAGATGCTGGGTATAATCTTTTCATAGGATGGACTGAGATTTTTCTTTCAGAAAAGAAGAGAGTCTAATAAGACTCAACTTCCTCTTCAGAAAATTTTTTATGTATTTTTAGAGTGCCATTATTCCTTGGCATGCCAAATAGATAATGATAGTATGAGCAAGCATCAAGCCAAGTTCACTAGTTGGCTTTAACTCTAAATCAGAGTTTGCCATTTGATTCAAGTTCGACTTGAATCTAGTAATATATGTTCAGTTTCGACTTGATTTTCTGGTTGATTTAACCTGGTTTACCATTTGAATCAAATATGCGTTAGGAGGCCCCTTTGTTATCCAAGGCAGCGATGCATATTATACACGTGAAATATCCTATCTGTGCACTGTATAGATTTATTCATATTTTGAGCCGTTTTCTCTTCACTCGACAACGTACGAGCAAGTTGACTTCAAATTTCAAGGTAATAAACTCGACTATGAAGCACAAATATGATATGATAAATTTTAAAAAAGTAGGATACGGATACACCAGGATACAACTATTATATAAGTGTATATAGTACGTTATGTTCTCATATTTAAAGTGTAATTTTATGCTAGACGAGAATGACTTGTTGCTATAAATTTCAAAAAAAAAAATTTAAATTTTTTTCAAATTAATTATGTTTTTTAAATGTTTTTGATATTACTAAAAACAATACTATAGACAATTCAATTTGAAAAAATAAAAATATCACTCAACAATTATTAATTTCAAAAAATCATAAATTTAATATAATATTATAAAATTTGTTTAATTACTTCTCAACCTGTTAAGTTATCTGAATGAAATGAGGGTTTAAATATATATTTGTAGATTAGTTTTAATTTTAATTTAAATCTGATCCAAATCAATCAGCTCAATACAAATGAGATACAATTGATAATAATACAAATGCTATGAGATAAATTCAGATATACTAACTTGATCAAAGTATATAAGTCTTTGATTAAATAAATCGGTAAAATAAAAAAAACTAAAATTTATCTTTTTCACAGTATGAGCTTGATTAAGTTAAAAAAAATGTGATTGACGTTCAATAGAAATAAAGACAGTATTAGTTAAGATAAAAAAGCAAAAACGTTACTAGTATTTATATGTTCGCGAAAAAAGGTCAGCTAAAATAGATTGTGCAGCTGCTTGCGAATACAATTTTTTTTTTACTGTCAAAGTACTAGCGTGCATAAAACTTTCTACAATCCCAATTGTGTAGACCAGTATATCTCTTTCAGTTTTAACGTTCAAGTCTGTGCATGAGTTGTGTTTAGTGTAAGATAGTTTTTATTTTTATCGTGCGGGTTGAACCGACTATTCCAACATTTTTTTTTCTAATTAGAAGTATCGAGTAAGTATCACATAAGTACCAGGGAAGTATCAGATTTTAAAAAAATAAAAATAAAAATTGATACGCCGTGTGACATATCAGATACATATCAATGGAATATCGAAGAATATCGATATCTGATATGGATACGATATTGATACATTAAGTTTTACAAAGCATCGATGCTTCATAGAAACTATTTCAAAGAATTGGGTGGTTGTGTACTGATGATGACCTTATTTGGTTTGTTTGTACCATTTCATCTCTTCAAATAGAGTAAGAACATCATTACAAACCTTTTCTGACATTTTTAATCTGAATTTTGGATGTTATATCTAACTCTTTTTTATTAAACATTGGTTTATTTTATGCAGCCTTTTGATTGGATGAAGAAGCAATTCTTAGACAAGCCAGAACCTGAGAAATGATTTTGTTTTATATTGCTGATGGAATTTCATAAGAAAAAGCATTGTGGCACCTGCAATTGTCTTCTTAGAGAAAACCATATGCTCTATATTTAGATCAGTTCAATAAGTCGAAGCTATTTTTGTGTTTGTTGCGTTGAATTTGATGTAAAACCTCTATGAGGAAACCGATTTCTGGTCACTTGTGGTCCGTTATCCTGTAAAACCTCTTTGATGTTGTTGAATTTGATTTAAATCGAGAAAATTTTTTCCGTTGAATATTTTTCGAGCAGTTTTCGAGCAGTTATGAACATATGATCCTCAGCTAGATCCACATTTCCCATTTATACAGATTACATAATTACATGCGCTAGTGAGCAAGTACAACATTTTGGAATATTAATTCATCAAATGTCTTTATATATTTTTCAGATGGAAACCATTGCTCTAAATCGGTTAAATCGAGTGAACTAGGTAAATGTCGGTTCAACCAAATATTTTATGTTTATGTTGGTTAATATTTGTAGATAAATTAATAAATTATTTAGATATATTAGATTCATGTTCATGATCAATTTTTTTTTTTAAGATAACTGAATTTTTTTATTTTTATGTGAATATATATTAATTAATTTTATGTTGAATATGTATCACATATTGTGTTTAATTTTTATTTGTCGTGTTAGATATCATATATATATATATATATATATTCATCAATTTTTAT
>JAEMOT010003741.1:29051-44355 GCA_019297695.1 Apostasia ramifera | reverse complement strand
CTGCGGACGGCTAGTATGTGACTCATGTTGTATGGCGTGTCAGCGGTTACGGTCCGTCGGCGGGAAAACCGCGCCTCCCTCAGGGAAGTACAATCCCCTAACGGTCAGATGTCACGTCGGGTCCTTGTTTTTCGAGGTGATAACCTTTCGGCGTCTGCTGTTCGGGATGAGGCTTCTTCTGTTCGGCTCGGATGCCTTGCTCACGTGGAGACCACGTGAGCAACCACGTGGACGGTCCAGATGAAAAGGCGCGAATCTAGTTGCAACAAACGCTATGGCATAACACATTTTAATTAAATTTTAATATTAAAAATTAGTTATATTTTATATCATTAATATCTTCAAAAATAAAAAATAATTTTATTTAACTTCTCCATCCAAAATTACTTAAAGTTTTTAAAATTAACTATGAAATGATTTCTAAACCGTCGACATCCCTCCATAAAATAGTCAGCCACGTGCCCTCCGCGACACGCACGTGCTTTCTATGAGGGAAAATGTCCAACACGTGGCGCCCATGGTTTTCTTTCCCTTTTCATGTCAAGAAAGCAATAGCTAGAACTTCCAACTCGGGGAAGATTCCTCGGCCCACTTTCAATTAATGGGCCGGGCCCATTACTAGGCCCACATCCATGTCGGCCTCTAGGGATCGGCTGGTCGCAATCCATGGTCTCAATCGCTGTTCCTTAAAGGTGCAGCACCCCCTACCGCGTTGGGCCTCACGGGCTCTGTCGAGAGGTAGAGCCATGCCATTAAAATCATTTATATTTGGTTTTCTAACATAAATACTAAACATTTTTTTTTATTAACCTCACATCCTTCGCCCAAAAAATGATCCATATGGTGTAATTTTTTTTAAAATAATATATGTAAAAGGGTAAATTACGCTCGCTCGAGTCCTTGAGTTTGGGACTTAAAAATGCATGGATCTACGTTTTCAAAATTGTAGCATTGAAGTCCCCTGAGTTTTAATATAATTATCAAATGAATATTTTTCTAATTTTTTTTTATTAAAAATTTTTAAAATTAACTTTATACCCTTCTCTCTCCTCCCGATCACCGTAAACACGTGAGACCACGAGGCCAACAACCCTTGCGCGTGATGCTTGAGGCCATGCGACCAGCAACCCTCAAGCACAACACATGAGGCTATGCAGCTAGCACTCCTCGCATTGCTACGTAAGGTTGCGTGATAGGTAGCTGATCGCGCCTCACAGTCGTCGCGTGGATCTCAGATGTCGGTGTAGTGCGGCTAGCAGTATGTTACATGCACACGCGAGGGCTGCCAGCATAGTGAGAGAGATGTATAATAATAATTGAAAAAAAAATTAATAATAAAAAAATTAGAAAGAGACTCATTTGATAATTATTTGAAAAAATAAACCTACACGTTATTAAGCCCTAAATTTAAGAACTCAAGTGTAATCTACCGTATGTAATATAATATGGGGATAATTACCTACATGTCACACCATTTAATTTTATTTATGCATTACTCATCCATTCTTAGTTAATTACGCTATGCCACTCAAAATATTACAAAATCTTACATACACACACTTGAGTTAAAATTCAGTCAAAATTTGTTTGAAAAAAAAAATATTTTGTTAGTAAATTATTAAAATTATATTTTTACCTTTAATAGTACATATTTTTTCTTCCTTAATGCTACATTAAAGCGGTGATCTATCCTAAAATTAATTCATGTTACGGATGTCTCTTTCCTTTGCCATGCACTACCTAAACATCAAACTTTTAGGATTTTCACTCAAAATATATTTAAATATTCTTAAAATAATATGATAAACGGTTCAGATTTTTTGTAATCTAACTATAGTTAGGTTGTTGGAAAATTATGATTACTCATTATAATAGAAATAAGTTAAAGTGTGTGTATGTAAGATTTTGTAATGTTTTGAGTGTGCATAGCATAATTAACTGAGAATAGATAGATAATGTATAAATAAAGCTAAATAGTATGATATTTTAGTAATTATTTCTATAATATATTATAATTTATATAAAATATATGTAAATGCTCTTTTACACTTTTGGCATATTTGAATACTTTTATGATATATTATAGTAAATCAGCTATACTGATCAAATGCCTATATTAATGTAAAAAGGTTTTTGAATGCTTATTCATATATTATATAAATAAAATATTTATTAAAGATCCTAATATAAGTGACTGAATGATATTTTTTACTATTCATACAATTTAAGTGACTTGAAATCCTTTAAATAATTAATTTTGAACATGGATTTAATGAAATTTGCAACATATATGTTAGATTGAATCTATTTCATTCATTTTTCTTCTTAATTTGAGATCTATCGTTATAAGAACGAGAAAAGTGCAAAAATTATTAAAGAATTTATCGAAATCTCTACCATAAGGTTTGGTATATCGAAGTTTCATGTTGAACGTTTAAATTGAGGTTTAGAAGTCTCGAATGGAAGAGGTGTCATAAATAAAAATTTCCGAAGAATCAGAACCAACGTTTGGATCATTTAAAAAAAAGAAAATTTCGAAAAAGTAAAACTTTGTTAACGAAAAATTGGGTCAGCAAACCCATCGATGAAAGTACTTGAAGAAAAAATCTTCAAAGAATAGCACTAAACTTTGTTGGGATTGCTCTGACTTAAAGAGTTGTTCATATATCGAGAAGAGGCTTTCTCATCGATTAACATGCACGCTTCTAAAAAGTATAAAAATCTCTAACGATTACAGCGAGTGACCACATAAACTTGCTAGACAATTATGGAGCAACAACCATAATAGCCACGAATTGAATTGTCATGCGAGAGATGCCAAGAGCATTTTGGTAGCTACATCAAAAAAAAAAAAAATTCGGGCCCACTTATAAAAAAGGATGAAAAAAAGTGAACGATGTAGGTGATGTTTTGGTTTTGAAAACGATGCGGTTAATGTTGCTATTGAAATTCGGAGATCTTCATCGAGAAGTTAAGCTCAATGGTGGTAATATGAAACAACTGGTAGTCCAATCTTTGGAGTTCCACCATCATCATCATCACCACCATCAAAGAAGTTATTTCGAAGGCAATTCTAACTCTTTACCTCTCTAGAGATTCTCCGAAGAATGAAACCGGGCATGTACAGCCTCTTTAGAAATGAATAGATTTTGGATTTATGAGAATGAATTTCACGAATAAGCAGAATGGCTCGGGGAGCTGACTTTAACACAATATGAGGTTCAATTTAACAATCTTAACTGATCTATCATCGATCAACCGAGTACAGCTACAAGGTCTAATAGAATTTTATGATTTTTGCTCGAGTTCATATATTTTTATTCTGCATATCAAGTGTTATCGAACAAAAAAATATAAGCGGACTCTGAGGCCTTGAGATCCACCACTTACTCATTGGTTCGAATGTTTTTTTAACAAACCCCGCGGCTTAGAAAAAGTATGCAACTGAATTTTTCTGATAAGATTGTTGTTTTTTTCAAATGCATTAATTGAAATATCTAGTCTCGTAAAGCCCTCCACGTCGAGAAATATTTACACTCAGACAGAGCACTATTCGGACACAAATAAGAGCGCAACATGTCAACAAGTGAAGCCCAATTTCATTCACACGACGCGCCTATTTGCATCCCGACTAATGCTCCGTCCATATGTAAAAATATTTCCCCCGCATCCCTCCTCCATCGTCTTCCACTTCATCGTCCCTCTAATGAGGTGCCATCCTCCCCATCCTGCTGGATCCCACTCAAACTGCTTAACTCTTGTCCCCCAGTTGCGTCGCCACCTCACCGGTTAGGCACTCAATAGGATGGCACAACACAAGCAGACGGCCCCCGCACGAGTCACAATGTCAGTCCGCATCATTTTTTTCACCTTTTTGTAAAATATTTTATACAATATTTCTTACTAGATTTATATTTATATACTAAGTCAAAAAAACTGAATACAAAGTAAAATAAATCCAAATAAAGTCAACAAAAACACACTTTGTATGAACCTTATTTTATATTTAACTTTGTACAAAAATATTTTTGATTTCGTATGGATTTTATTTTTCATTGTTTCAGCTTTTTAAACTTTATATATGAATATAAATTAAATAACAAAAATTTTATACAGCAAAAAAGTTTTTACAAAAAGATGAAAAAAAATGAAGCGGAACAGTGTTTCTTCGCTATTACGCGTGTGGCACTGCATGCGGAGCTAACCTGCTTGCACGATGTTATCCCATTGAGCACCTTAACGGTGAGGTGGCACAATAGTCTCACCCAATAATTTTTTCAAAACTGGTGATATTATTTGGCACCATGAACTTGACAATGGGCAACGTGAATGAAAGTGGAGGGGTCGAGGTAGACGACGAAGCCGACAACAGGGAGAAGATAGTTCAGGGATGGCCCCTTATGTTTCATTGAAGGCAACATAATGAAAGCTTTTAAGTTTTCTATCACTATGAACTAGGGAAGCGCAGCTTTCTTAATCCGAATCATCTAACGAGCATTTGACGAAATGATTAATGCAATCGGTCGAACTCGTGTTGAACCATGCACCATCTTTTGACCCAGCAAATCAGCAATTTCAACGAATGTGTAAAAAGCATTTGCTTACTATTTTTCATAAGAAAAAAAAAGAACAAATTCAATGCATGTTAACAATGTTTGTATTTGCAGTCTCTAAACTGAAAGGTAAGACTCATCCACATCACGAGATTTTTATAGTTCGGCACTAAAAAAAACACAAATAACACTATGCAATGACAATAAAGACATAATCTAAAGCTATGACAATAACAACAAAGTGTCACTAGCGTCACTAGCGTCTATAATATTGTGAAAAAGAGTCAGCTAAAGCTCTCAGTGATCCAAAAATGTGAACCCGATATGTTGCTCTTTCATTAGTTTTTTTGGAAACATTAATAAAAATAAGGTGAATTGTTATAAGTAAATTGGGAAAATAAAAAGTGAATATTCTCTCAAAGAAATAAGGAGGGAGGGAAGGTGGGAGAGAAAACTGGTTAAAAGTTTAAAAGTGAGTAAAAAAGTAGAAATTCTATTAAAAGTAAAAGTTCCTTCTTTGGTGCCAGCCCACACACCAAAAAATTAAAAAAAAAATCATATAAAAGACAAACCTATGCTTAGACTAGATAGTTAATCAAGATCTTTGGTGCCCCCCTAAAGATTTGAGATGGAAAGTCGGACTCACACTTTAGGGTCATCCTTTCCAGAACCCATTAGCGAGCAAGGCCGTTATCAATGAAGACCTGGAGGAGGCCTATACTTCCCACAGCAGAGTTCCCTCCAGGGCCTTTGTGGCCTAATACCATGGTTGGGAGCTGGACAAACTCCATGTAATGGTAAATTCCCTCACCTACACCATGCATGAGTGTACTTAAACTCAAGCTATCGCCTTAGCTCGAACAAGAGTGATCACCACACTCCCTCCTGTCCAACCAGCCAACATTTAACCAAGCAACAGAACATAATTTTCTACAATCGACTTCGCCATCAATCCTACAGCATGTGCAAGTGGCGCCATCAATCCCTTGTCAATCAACTCCACTGACGTATCCGCTCCATTCGCGAGCAAAGTTGCTTCCCCAAGACAGAGCCAAAGGCTCCTATTTTTGAAGAATCAATATGAGCGACGCCTCCCCAACGGCACAATAGGTGCCACTCTATTGGCTTCCGTGAGTTCTGTCATCTCCTTTCTACATTCAAATTTCCATTCTTTGCGGCACAAGCCGCGCCACCATTAAATCGAATTTAGCACTATCTTCCAGATTAGTGACTCAAGATGGCCAGAGATAAAGAACTAAGTCTCTAGCTGTGTTGCTCAGCCTTAGTGATAGATCCTCCCTCCTATCGCACCTGCATATGCAATTTAGGTCCCCTACTTTTCAGTTATTCTTGGATGGGGGAGACCTATTAATCCCAGAGATAGGAGCATACCCTCCTCTAGGACGCATGCCTTTTTCGAGACCCGAAACACAAACCAACCGCTTTGAGATGCAATCCGCATGATTCCTCCAAAGATCAATATGTAAACAAGAAAGTCACACACTCTCTAAGACTATAGATGATGGGAAAAATTAAAAGAAGAATATGGTTTCTCTTCTCCTTCCACCTCCAAATCCTGGCACAAGAAAGGGAATTTTGATAATAAAAAAAAAAAGTTTCATCTCTAATCTCTAAACTGATAAAAAAAAAAGCCCAACATTACAGATCTCCATACTATGTAAATTGAGGTACTTGAATATGGTAGGTATAGATTGTACTATAACTGAACATCCCATGAATGTACTCCTAGATGCCTAACGCATCAAACAAAACGAGCAAACCTATCGAAGGAGAACGCTTCAAAGCCATTCAGATCAAATTGGGTAAATTGTTAGAAGACTGCATCACAAGAGAAGTTTGATATCCTCCATAGGTTGAAAAATGCCATGAAAAAAAACAATGAAAAGTAGCATATGTGGGTCGACTTTCAGGATTTGAATGAAACTTGTCCCAAAAACTCTTACCCACTTTCCCGAATCATCACTTTGGTTGACCGAACTGTCGATTTTATTATGATGAGTTTCTTAGATGCATTCATTCTTCCACTACTAACAAAGAAAAATGGTCAAAAAAGACGAAGAGAAGATGGTATGCATAACCAAGTTCAATACCTTTTACCATAAAGTATGCTATTCGGTTTGAAAAATGCCTAAGGTACTTATCAACATTGTCTTTAAAAAATATAGAGGAAGAAACCTTGAAGCATATATCAATGACAATTGGGTGAAAATTAAAACTCTAGAACAGAGGAATTGTGCCTTCGAAACTACTTTAGGCAAGTTCATGTCGTACCTAGTCACCTTATAGGGTATTGAAGCAATCTCCTATAAGATCACTGCCATCATTAATATGTCTTCTTCAAAGACCATTTTAGAAGTTTAACATCTTACAAGTGGATGGCAAGCCTCGTTCACTTTTTTTTAAAAATCCAGAGACTTTCTATTCTTCATGTGCCCTAGGGGCGCGAAGAACGTGGAGTGGGCTCAGGAGTGCGAAAATGCCTTCATCATCCTCAACAAGTACCTCACTACAACATCGATCTTTGTTGCATCTGCGAAGGGAGAAACTATTTCACTTCATCACAGAGCTTTTTTTTTTTTTGAAATACATCATGGAGTTTTTGATACTACTATTTTTGTGGTACTTGTCCGCACATAAGTGGTGACTTGCAATGTCCAGTGTTTTATGTCAAATACATTCTTACCAGTATTAAGATGTATCTGGTCCTAGAAAAGTTGGCAATGGCCTAGATTGTAGAGACCAAAAAATTTCATCCTTATTTGCAGGACTAATCCCAAAGGTCACCGATTGATCAACCTATCAGGCGCATTCTGGGCTCTTTTATAGTTTCTAGGCGATTAAGTAGCCCATAGAGCTTGGCAAGTACACTATTAGCATAGTTCCTCAAAAAGTGATTAAAACACAAAACTCTTATCAACTTCATTATTGAAGTTACTACCTTCGAACCACATCCATCAGAGCGAAAGCATATTTTGTAAACGGCCCATGTACATGGTCATATGAGAAACTATTAGAGAATTAGCACTCTACTCGCTATTTCAATTGATATGAGTTTCGTTGATCAATCAAGTTCAACTTACCGGCCATCAACTATCAAGTCGAGTATGAAGCATTAATTGCTGGAGTCAAGTTCGCTTGAGGTGTCAGTGTAGAGTACTTATAAATATACAACAATTCACTATTGTGGTCAACCAATTTAAAGAAACCTTTGAAGCTTGAGACTATTTTGAAGAAGTATTTGACCAAAGTTCAAAGGCTTGCCCAGCTCTTCAAGGAGTTTAGTAATATGCATATCCCCAGAAGAAAATTAGATTGTAGGGAACTCAGTAAAGTATGAGGATTGGGACTCTGAGTAGCACCAAGTTTTGGCATTTTTGTTCTTAAAAATATTTCAAACCAAAATTGTGCAAATTGATAGATGAATATTGATCATAAAGATGAACCATCCCAATAATCATAGCATGCAATTGAGCTTAGGGTTTTGGCTAGGTTTGTGCTGGAACAAAGTAGACAATACCTCGAGCATTGGCTAGATCGTGACTATGTATTGACGCGGAATTTCATAGTACGATTTGGTTCGAGGACGAACTAAACGGAAGCTAAAAGGCCTACAACGACCAAGTCTGGAAAGGATGGAGAGTGATTGGTGAAAATAAGGACTCAAAAAATGTGTAGCTACTCCTAAGATAGCAATGGACAAGTTATTCCATGTCAGAAATAAAAGAAAAATATACTGGGCTAAATATGTAAGATTGTAAGTTAATTTATTGAACCGCTTTCTAAAAACAAAAATGTGAGGACCGGTTTGGGTTAAACCAAAGAATACAATACCTCGATATTATTGATCTAAATAATTACATACATATATACATACATACAAACTTGTATGTAAAAGAAAAGGCAGAAATGTCATCAGTACCTATTAACCAATAGAATCATTCTCGTAGGCATTAAGATCACGGCTGAAGACGAGTGAATCTAACACCTGGAGACTTCAAGCAGCATATCACACAATTCTATTGTGCCTTTGTTCACCGTTTAAGATCACAGAAAATCAAACGTGACTCTACAACTAACTGTCAGGAGATTCAACACAGAATGAAGAAATCAAACAGCATCAAACATGGGGGAACATTCATTTTTTTGATGGAAAATACTAATTAATTACACTGCAATCCAAATCATGGTGAAGACAAGATGAACAAGTAAAATATGGAGCCTTATGTCATTGAGGTCACTCACCACCCATATTAAGTGACCCTTCTTTCATCAACCTGATGCTGAGACTGTTGAATCTTCCTCTGGAATAGTGCCTCGAGGCTTTCCTCCAATCTGTTCCGGTCTTCATCATAGCGACAAACTCATCGTAACTGATCCTGCCATCCTACAGCAAGAAAAAAAGAAAATCTGATTTTAGGCTAGCGATATCAATGGTACAAGTGTATTACCATGCTCTCAATCCCCTTGATTTCTTTTTAAACCACCTCAGGCGCACCCACACATAGATACATACATAAATTGACATATATATATAATATGTATATATGCGTATGTATCAATTGATGTCCTTGACAATTGCAACGTCCCTTATCCTGTCTCAAAGAGGTAAAGAAGTAAAAGAGGTTCATGAAATCTTGTTAAAAAAGGGCATCAGGGTCGCCCCTAGGTTAGACAAAAGTTAGCAACTTGGATACCTTCTCGACAAACATGACAACAAAAAAATGCTACAAAAGCCATTAATTTGCCCTAGAATCAAAACCCAGAAAGCTAATTAGCTATATTCCCATCACATACTGCTTGAGCCTGTCTCAAAAGTGGTAAAAGCAATAAAAGAGACTCATGCAGATCTCATCAAAAAAGGACATCAAGGTTGCCCCTAGGTTAGATAAAAATTAGCAACCAGGATATCTCCTTGACAAACATGATAACAACAAAAATGCCACAAAGCTATTAATTAGCCCGATAGTGGAAACCCACCAAGTTAATTAGTTATATTCCCACCACATACCCCTACAACTTGATTGAAGAAATTGTGCAACTCTACCCTTAACTATATATAGGACAAGTTTGATCTACCGTGACCAATTAGATATGTCAACTGACAAAATAACTAAACATAATAAAAAAAAATTGAACTATAAAGTAATTTATATACAATGTGAAAGTGATAAAAAAATATTTTGTTTAATCAGACTAAAAGTTGAAGAACCAACAAATAAGAATGACAAACAAAAACAAAGCTTTTATTCCAAAGTATTTGAGTTTTTCATTGGGCTCTACGTATAACAATCCTTGTGAATGCAGGTGATTTAAGGTCACTTATTATGATCCTATCTCAAATAATTATTGTACAACTACCTTTTGTCCTTGTGACATAGATCACAATATATGCGCAGGGGCCATTATAAATCAATATATTCATTTATAATGCAGTTCAATCTAGTGTGACCACTCATCTATTTTAGCACTCGTATTTCAGCTACACTAATTTTATTGATGTTTTGCCCTTTAATTATCCAACATTCTCTTTTACAATATAGCTAGGTAGATAACAATATTATAAAGTTTTTTCTTCGACCTTAAACACCATTCTATTGCATAAACTCAAGTCGCACTTCTTCATTTTAATCGCCTTGATTCTGTAATTAATATTCTCATTTGTACACGTACTACCGAGGACAATAGTCTTGAGGCACTTGAAATTCTTACATAATGGAACTTGTAAGGACATCACATCAACAGACTTTCTATTCATCTCAAATAAATTCTACACCTGATGTAGACGTATCAATTTGGATGGAAGGATGAGGCTTTGATGGATTAGGCAAGATTAGTGGTCGATTGGCTTCATTGAAGATTTCTGCCAATTAAGTAGCTTTGGTGTGTATTACTTTCTTAAACTATGATTGAATCTATTTAATAACCTCTAGACCATTGTAGCAATGAATCATAAAATGAAATAACATTTGAGTGAAATTTTAAAGTGTTATGTCTCGGTGATGTGTACTAAGAGATCAAGATTTAACAAACGTACCAGATGGGTTCGATTTAATTAGAGAAATATAATTTTGAGACATACATGAAACAAATGTTCGCTTTAGAGAAAAATGCCTCTAAAACTTCAAAGATCTAGGGATCGAAGGTTTACTACATATGCAAACCTCTATAGTTAATTACTCATTTATTATCAAAGAATTGACACTTTTGAATAAAGAGAGAGTCAACTTAACCAAATATGTGAGATGTCTCACAGTGGATGAAACAGGGTGGTGCAGAACCTTATCAAGATCTCATGGTTCCATGTCCAAAATTCAACTATGAACCTGATTCATTTAAGTTAGCTGTCTAGAAATTTACATAGTGATCCGTTAAGAGCCGCGTTTCCCTCCTCCAATGATATTCCAATGAATCAGAGGAAGCATAGGGTGTAAGTTCAAGGGGTGCCATCTTCAACAAACTCAGTCTACTCAAAAAACCTACACTGGCTTTGTCCAATTGTGCAATTAGGGTTTATCTAATTGTGATTATTTTTAACATTTTCAACTCATTGAGTTTAGGAGAAAGCATATCAAGAGCATGACAATTTACTATCAAGGAGTAGGCATTACAAGTCTAATGAAGACATTAGGTGAAGTCAACATCTTAAGACAGACTAAGCGGGGGAAGTGCATAATAGTGTAGCAAGAGCATTAAAGCTTGTTACAAACATTTACAATGGTGTACTAAGGATATGGGAGTCTGCTATTGTTCAAGTTATGATAGTGCAGCATGAGCATGAAAATTTGCTGCTAAAAATTTGATTTATGATAGCGTATTAGGAGCATAAAGCATGTTATCAAAAATTTAATTTGTGATAGCATATCAAAGGAATAGAAACATGCTATCAAAAATTTAATTTACTTTGAAGTACTTGGGCTTAGCTTTAAAGTTATGATAGACCAACTAGGAATAAATGGGATGCCATACTTGAGGAAAGTTTTGAATTTCCTCGAGGTTTTACTTCACTCCCTGAGGAATTTGAAATGAGCTTGGAAATGGTCCCTTGGAAAGGTATCGACCTTGAAAGGCTTACAATCTTTTGAAAAATGTCGTGGCCACTGAGAGAGATGATATATCATTGCAGGGATTGATTGTCCTTAGGAAATATTGAGGTCTTCAAAGGGATTGGAATTTTGGAAGAAATGAATTTTCAAAGAAATTACGGTCTTCAAAGGAGTTGAAGTCTCAAAGGAATAGAAAATTCACAGAACCTTCTCTATTTTTGAGGAGTTTGAAGGTATTATTGAATAGAGATTTTCGATAAGACGCTTAAGTTCTGAAGAGCGTTAAAACCTCGAAAAGGGGGATTGGGCCTCCTTGTTCATATGATTTTCTTTGGGTGAGATGGAGAATGTCCCGTGGTAAAGGCCCATCAAGTTATTGCATTGAATAACTAGATTCTTCAAATGGTCCCCTTGACAAACAAAATTGGGATTCACGGAGAACTTAGGTTCTTTGTTCAACAAATTCTTAACTGGATTGAATCAGGCTGTTCCCTCGATGTGGGTTGATTTTAATTATTATTTTTCTCTTTTTAGTTATAAATTGATACATCCTGCTTTGCAGAAGCTTTAAAGTTTACAGTTCTATGAAGTTCAATCCTGCTTGTTCAATTCTCAATTGAGAAAAATAGTCCTAATAAAAAGGTTTAGTAGCATAATGCTTAAGGATAGTGGCATTATGCAGTTTCATACCATTGGGGGCCTTCAACATCCAAATGGGGAGTGTACCTTTGCCTCTAAGAATTTAGGTCACGTCTGAAGTTGGTTAACTGGACTCCTTGCCTACGTTGTTGGCTACAGCCAACCTCATATCTACATTAGGTTGTAAACATATCCAACTCTCATAGCTATATCAGTTTTTTTTTTATAATAATAGCCATATCAGGTTTTGATCATATAATTCATACCCACCGTGTCCTAACATGCCCCGCCCATTTCCTAGATTAACTATTGGTTTACACGAATCACCTAGATCCACTACTAGTCTGACACATAAAATAAAAAGAACTGCTACATGAACTTATGTGCAATACACAAAAAAAACATAGATAAATATAAATGCATATATATATATATATATATATATATATGTATATGTGTGAATAAGTATTCTTTAATCAATATGGAAAGCTAAAAAATCAGTAAAATAAGACCAAAATTGAAAAGAGTAAAAGCTATGTGTACAGTATTCAATAATACATTTAAAATATGGGAATTGGTGAAAATGGTGAAAAGAAAAACCCATATCAGCCTAGTCTATCATAGGTTTTCGAATGCAAGCCCCAAATCCATCTAAGGTGTATGAATTTGATCCACATACAAATCCCATTAGGAGTACCTCAAAGTTGGCTTAAATGGGTTTGATATACCCAGTCATGTCTACCTGGGCTTTCACATGTTAACACCAACCTACCCCGTCGTTATGAATTTGATCCTGGCATCCATCCCATTAAGACAAACTGAGGTGTGTTAAACAAATTTTGGATACAAATTACCCCTATTACAAGCTTCAGAAGGCAGAAAGTCAAACTCCATTTAGAAGTCATTAGAATTGGTAAGAGTGGTACCTTGTCCGTGTCAACTTCCTGTAAGATATCATTAGCCACATCAGTGCTATCTGTAGCTCCATCTTCTGCCAATGCCTCACGAAGTTCCTCAGCCTCTATGTAGCCATTTCCATCCTTGTCGAAGTACGAGAATGCTCTTCGAAGATGTTCATCATTAGCCATCTTTTGCAAGTGAAGAGAGATGGCCACAAACTCACCATAATCCAACTTTCCTTTCCCATTGGTGTCCACCTGCTCATCAAAGTGGATTTCATGAGAACAAGCAGGTTGCAATTTTGTTGCACAGAGACCACAACTGAGCGGCAGAAAGGTAGATTTTAAATCCATCAGAAGAATAAGAGAACGAAGCATGTTATGTCATTCTTTAACAACAAAGTATTGTATATTGTTAGAAATAAACAGACAAGCTAATTAAATTGTAGAATCAGCTTTACAAGATTAAGTGAAAAATCAAGAGATTTGGTGAAGAACTTCCAGAATGAAATGACAAAGAATCAATGGACACTCCAAAAAGGAAAAAATTGTATTCCATACATATGCATATTTACATGCATCCACTGAATACATATTATATATATACCATTCTCTCACTCTCTCTCTCTCTAAATGTGTTCGTGTGTGTGTGTATATCACATCCTCCGACATTTATGATTTTTAGTAACAAATGGACATTCATGGCATTTCATGTGATGTTTGCATTTGCTGCTTAAAAATAATCTTCATACTGTCCACAAACTTTTTGTCATTTTTAGCACCAAGGAATGGAGACTCAAATGGCATTTCATGTAATGTTAGCATTTCATACTATTGTCATAGGCAACAATTGATGTCTTTTTTAGTTGTCATAACTGAACTCACATGGTATGATGTTGAGCATCGAACATTATTGGACAATCAAATTACAAGATCAGACCAAGCCGTCAAATCTATTTTGTATTGCTCGATGGGGCTCAGTATAAAAAAATGAAAGAAGAATTTGGCTCAAATACAATCAAACTGGGATTAGAATTGTATATCTATATGATAATAAATACAATATTTTTTGGCTCCATCTTATTTAGGACAAGACGTGGAACCGAGCCGTTAGATCTACTTTATATTTGCTCAATTAATCCAATTGCAAATTACCAAAAAAAGGGCATTTTTTTATTACACAAGAGATAAAGTAGATCGAACCATAAATAGAAAATAAGCCCGTTCGGTTATCTCAATCAAATGGTAGAAATTTATTTCGAACGAATGATTAATATATCGAATGATCTGATTATTGTAATTGGACGGTTGAAACTTAAGATTAAACAAATTAAATCATCAGAAGGTCATAGTCCGATCCGTATATGGTCGGCTCAACGGTTGAGCCTTTAGCATACTGGATGGTTTGATAATTGGGTCGGAAGATCCAATCATTAAGCAAATTTAAGAAGTAGCTATTGAATCTTCCATCTTTGAAATTCAACTTACCAACCAGTCATAAAGCTGTGAGAACTCTATAAATAAAGGATATTTAGATAAAAAGCTATAATTTGCTAGAATAATATAATTCTCTAAAAGAGCCAAGTCTTTGAGTAACAACATTATAATTTTAGAGGCAAAGTTACGTTTTCTCTCAATCAATTCTTGAACCAAGACAGATCTTCATATTTCTTGTAGATTCTATTGCAAAGATTCAACTTGCAAACTTTTTTTTTGGGACAAGGTGATTGGGTGATCTTGTTTGGGTAGCCATGTTTCTAATCTTTGCTAGACTAAGATCATTTGTTATATGGTGTCTCCACCAGCCTCTGCGAAGGAGCTCTACATTTTGTAACGAGTTTGATGCGGGACGGAAAAAGATGCCAATGATATTTTATATTTATATTCAGCAAAATCAATTAGCAAATTATTTTAATTAAGAGAAAAATATTTTTTAGATAAATTATATGACAAATAAGATTTTGAATCTCGTAAATTAAGATATTCTAAAATTAAAATTAAACTGGATCGTATGATAAATAAGAATTTATCAACTTATATTAGGGCGTCAAATTAAATTCAATAAATCAGATCCGAGGTTCAGGAATTTAGGACAGACCGTCTCACAGTTAAATCCAACAGTAATTGACACACAAAGAAATATCAGGTT
>JAEMOT010003741.1:1100-29028 GCA_019297695.1 Apostasia ramifera | reverse complement strand
AGCCAGGAGCTGGGCAGCCGCGCGGGCGCGTCGGACGAGTCTGGCGAAACTGCACGGCGCTGCGAGCGAAGCGAGCTTTGAAGGTAGGTGAGTGCACAAAGTTTTTTTTTTTTGAAAAGTGAATAAGTAGGCCAATTTGAGGATCCTCACCAAAGACGAACGCTACCCTTTCCTTCACCGGAATATCAACTCCTTAACCCGAGTTTAGGCTCTGAGAAAACTCAAACATAATTTCATTCATCAAATGCTATCCCTTTACAATGCAAGGCGACCTCTTTATATAGAGAGATCTCATGTAAAAATTTGAAAATACAATATTAAATACAGAAAATAAAATACCAAATAAATAAAAGCAAATATGGAACTAATTCTATTACAATAAAATAAAATCAGATCCAAATGTGGTGAGTCTTCAAATCTTCCAGATATACTCTGAATCAAATTAAAATAAAGCTAATATGAAAATCTCTAATAGCTCTAATTAATTTGAATTTGAATTTTGATTCAGCACATAACGTCATCCTAGCCATCCAATTCGAAGTTGATCTATGTCCCCACCAGAGTTCTCTATCGGCTTCTATGAAGCAGTTTAGGTTTCTCCACTAGCCTTCGTGAAGGAGATTGAGTAGTCTAAAGCAAGGGTATAAAGGAGACCTGAGTGTGAACAAAGTGTTGTCGCCAAACCACTGAAAAATTAGCAGTGTACTTTACTTACTATACACTGATTTACTCATTCAAATTTCTTGACTTGTTTCTATTTTTAATCGATGATTTTTTATCATATACCTATTTCACTCCTCTTGGGTGCAGCCTAGTATTTCAAGGCTGATAGAACTTTTTTGGTACAATAGGTCTTCTAGAAATACAAATGACATCAATCACTTCCAAGTTCCTTGCTCATAAATTGATCGACAATCATCTCTGCATCATTTACCACTTGCTGTCATTATTTCGATTAACCAAGTGTTAACAAAGAAATTTGTAAGGTGTGATGTGACATAAATTGAGCAATCAAAACATCCAAATAAATTAAAAAACTGTAAATAAATAATAACACCAAATTTATGTGAATCAAAGTGAAACTCCTACATCCACGGGCCGAGTCGCGCACAAAAAGGATTCATTATAACATGTAAATCCCTAGATGTGTTACAAGAGCGAAATACATTAAATTTTATCAAAATAAAATTAAAACTACAAAATAGGACTTAAATGTAATGAAATAAAATTAGGAAACCTAGAGGAGCAATTTCCCCTTTAATCTTTTTTTCCCAATCTCAAACATCGAGCACGAGGTTTTGAGCTATCGGATGCAGGATCTCAAAGTTGGTTGGAGACAAGACTGACTGATTTGATAGTGACATCGGAGAAGGGAAAGCCAACAATGGTTAAGGAGGTGCCAACGAAGAGGATATGCGAGGTCTTCAATTCATAAAGTTAGTTTACAGAGACAACCGAAAGCTTGAGAGAGGTCAAAGAAATCTTATAGGGAGGATGGGCGAAGCCAGAGACAGCAAAACGTCATCGGCAAGTTGCGTGATGGTCAAACAATGCTCTGACGAGGTGAGCAGAGTGATCTGCATAAGGAATTCTCATGGACAACAACCACAATTGATGCTTAATTGTTGTATTTTATACTTTTTTTAGATGTCACTAGAACCTACAAATGTATTCGACAGTAGAAGACATATAATTGTTGTATGCTAACGTATATGTATCCTACTTTTTAAGATTTATTATATTATTATGTTTGTATCATATAGTGTCTATATTGCTATTTTGTACTCATGCTTCATAGTCAATTGCATGATAAGGCAGTCTAATCACATGAAAGGAAAATCTAATCGCATGAAAAGATAACTTAATCACATAATAACACAGTCCGATCATAAGACAGTTTGATCATATGATAAGATGGCCCGATCAAATGACAAGACAGTCCGATCAACTCATCGAACAGAACAATCATCGTTTGATCAATCATTTGATCTACTCTTTACGGTGTGTCAGATTGTGCATCAAATGCTCCATTGCACCTATCAAACGATCTGATTGCCTATCGGACAGTTTGATAGGTTGTCCGATTCCAGCTTATGACTTTTGCATCTCATGCATCAAATTCTCAAATGTACAATCCGATGCTTTGTATGTTCCACTGCGAAAAGAAAGATCAAGCTTTATAACCTGATCAATTTAATGTGATGTTGGTTTTCCTACTTAGTACTGTAATAATGGCCCTTTTCATATCACCAATAGCACTTTCATTCTTACCTACAAATTCACTGAAGTTCCCAAACAAAAACATAATAGTGATAATACTCACAAGCCACAAACTACTCAAGGAGGTAGACTTAATTATTTTTTCCCAATTACCTCTATCCTCATTATTCACATCCCCATCATTGGGAATTGAGGGTACTCTTTGATATCTGTTTTTTCCACTATTCATACAACTAAAACACTATACAAGCATTTTTCTATCTCATTCTCATCTTATAGTGAAACTTCTCCGGGAATTATTTTTTACTATAAGAAAATTACCAGTACATGGTCTTTACAATGCTATTGCTTCAACTGTAGCTCCACTAAAATCAATACATATTCCTACATGAATCAAATCTGTCCTACAAAAATAAGCACCAAACCCAACCTTTACATAACCAAACCGAAGGATAGGTATAATGCCATCTAAAACCAAATATGAAGTACCTAGTAAGTTTATACACCATAAGTACCTAGTAAGTAAAACATAGGTCAATATTTACAATAATTTGACAAGAAAAACTGCATAATCACATACATCATGTGAAAACATTATTAATCAGCCCGGTTGAATTTTATTGGAATCACATCCATTTTAATATATGTGATGGTTATCTGATCTGCAATTCAAATCTGCATTGAACCCTGTTAATGTTCCTCCCACATGAATGTTCCCTTGCTAAAGAAGCAAGAGATCGAATCAAAAGATTGCTAAAGATTACATCATAGGAACATAGAAAGTTTAGCAAGAATAACTGGTTCACTCAATAGGAATTACAAAACAAATTATTGGGAGTTACAAACTTTATTTTCTTGAGCGAGAGGAACTAGATCGGTATGTTCTCACAAGACAATAGAGCTATGAAGGTAAAGCTTTAAAACAATTAGGAAGAGTAATACATTAAAGTCAAATAATGAGATTATAACAGAAAAAGAAGGAAAAGTACGTATGTTGGTTATTCTAGAAATTTATAGGAGGGTAGGCATGGTTCTATTTGTTAGATTTCGTAAGTGCAAAGCCAACTTAATTGCGAAAAAAAGAAAAGAAAAGAAAATGGGGGCATCTATAATATTTTAGGTGGCTAGAAAGAAGGGAAAAAAATCATGCCTGCATTGCAAGGTAGAAACATTACAAGAAAAGATTTTTTAAGATGACATTAAACTTACTGCTTCAATAAGCATCTGCACTTCAGACTCTACAAGTAGGGTTCCAAATTGTGCAAGCCCATTTTTAAGCTCCTCGTACGAAACAATGCCATCATTGTCAGTGTCCATCATCTTAAACTTTTCTTTCATGTCTTCAACTTCGTCATTGGATAAGTGATCAGCAATAACCTACAGAATACTATCTGATTCAGAACCTAAGTACGTTTTAGACTAGAAATTATACTTGTGTACAGGAAGTAGGAAACTAACAAATGAAAAGATCAAAACTAACCCTTAAAGCTCTTCTTTTAAATCTATTCATCCTTGAAAACTGCTTCAGCCGTGATTTGACAACATCACCAAGAGGAACGTTTGGAGCTTTCTTAGCATTTTGAAGCCAAGGATGTTCTAAAAATAAAGAGAAAATAAACAAAGGATTAGGCGATTGTTTCACTCTTACGATGGTTTAACAAACATTATGACAGTGCCTAGGATATATACATATATATATATATATATATATATATAGAGAGAGAGAGAGAGAGACCTCTGATTTGCAATGAAAGGTATAAGAGCATGACATATTTAAGGAAGGATTGAAGCTGTACCCTACTGCAAAGCTACAGCAAATAATTGTATGCCTCTCTCAAAAAAAAAAAAAAATTGTATGCAACCAAAACAACCAATCAACAGTACCCACAATATAAGAACAGCTCGCAAGGTGTAATGAAAATACGTCCATTGTTTTGGAAATGTAAAGAATAGTTCATTGACTGACTGACTGTAAAAGTGCACTCCCTGATTTATTAGATAATGTTTTGTACAGTGTTTTTTGTCACTTAAAAGATGATGGGATCATTCGAAAATATGATGAGGACCATTTTTGAATTATCCTCCCAACAATTTGCCTATCCTGTTACTGAAAAAACAAGGAGCACCTAAGTTTAAATTAATTTTAAATTGATAATCACAGAAAAACTAAAACTCGCTGAGTTCATGAACATAATGCAGAATATGTGTAATGAAATCTACTTTGTAGAAAACTTCACGGAGAAAATTTACAAGAGATACTATGGCAACAATTATTTATGTTGTGTTTAAGCAGTAATAAGATTGGAAAATCCCGACAAGTAAAGAAACAAAACAAGACAAAGAATAACACAATAAAGCAGAATTACTACAAGCAAGGGATTTTACTTGCAATCTTGAATGTCTTTAATAGTAGCAACAACATGCAGATGTTCCTTTTTCAAGTAAAATGTAACAACGCCAAAGAAACATCCATTCTGTTCAACTCATACCAGCAAAATTGAAAGAAAAAATCATATGGATGATCGAGGAGCGAGTGAGCAAGAAGAAGAAGAGAGAGAGGAATGAACCAGAAGGAGATGCTAATTCACTATTTTGATATTCCTCCCGTTACACTGTTCTCCCATTTTATCTTGCTTCCTGCCCTTCCATGACTCATAGACTTATAATGACAAAAAGACTCGATAGTAACCCAATTATTAACAGGTCAAAACTTGACTCATAAGACTCATACATACTTCAATGGCATGACAAGTTCCAACTCCCATTTATTATTCCGCTCCTGAGGTCTCTGTGTGCTCAAAACAATTTAAGTTCAATAAATGTATTGGGCATCAAAGAATTAACTAAAGTACCTCAAAACAAATCCTCCAACTCGATCTCACTTACTTCCTTTAATATACGAAAAAGTTTTAGCCCAAAATTGTAAACAATGCTCTCATCAAAAGTGGCATCATTGCTCGTGATAATATTCTTGCTCAATTTTGAATCTATAATTGAATTAAGTATCCCCATAGCCAATGAAATAGCAATTCACTGCCTTGGAACCCAGCTTGTCTCACTTCTTTGCATTCACGAGCACATATGAAAGACATCCAAAAACTTTCAATTGAGAAAGATATACCTTCAATCCTATCCTCAACCCTTCTAGCAATATTTAGGACTAATGGAACTAAAGGTTCTCTATTGAGTAAATACATTGTCGTACAAACCACCTTTGCCCATAATAACTTTGGTAGCCCTAAAAGGAGTCTCATATTTCTGGCATATTCATAAACAGATTTATCCTTCATCTACGACTCCATTTTGTTGTAGCCCGTTCGATATTATTTTGATCATCTTGATGTCATTCTCCATACAGAAATCCTTGAATTCCTTACTATCATACTCGTCACCATAGTCTGATATGAAACAGTTAATATTTAAATACTTTCACACTCTATCTCAACCTTTCACACCTTGAAAGTGAGAAATATATGAGATTTATTCTTCAATAAATAAAATTATACGTTCTAAGTAAAATCATCAATAAAAGTAATATAATATTGGGAACAACCAAAAAAATCTACTGACATAGCCTCTAAACATCTTTATGAACTAACTCTAACTTACTAATATGTCATTCTCTTTCTATTATGACAAAGTTAATTATTCATTACTTTCTCAAAACACAGTCATTCTAAAAACCAATGGATTTTAGTTTGAGTAGATAACTTCTTGATATTATCACCTCCATTTCCTTCTCACTCATGTGGCTAAGTTTGTAGTGTCACAAAGTTCTCTTCTATGCTACAACATCAATAGTATCTCAGTTCTCATCGATCGTATAAAGTCTTGCTTCATTCTTTTCACAACCAAAACACCCCAAATGATCCTCCAGGAGCAATAAGCAAATATAGTCTTATAGCCTATATTATCTAATTGAACGATAGAAATTAAATTTCTTTTGAGACCATGATTATACCTGACATCATGTAACTTTTCGAGAGATCCATCAACATCCTTATCTACATATTGCATTTTCCTATAATTTCCAATTATCTATCATTTACCAGATGAACCTTTCTGGACTTTCCAATAGTAAAAGCTTTGCACTAACTCTTAACATGGGATGGAATAAAATGATGCACCTTGAGTCTAATCTTCTTTAATAGTTGCATTTATAGACTTATCACCATACTGACATTGGTATTTATTTTACTTTGAGTCCTTATAATGTTCTTAGATGACCCTTCTAATTGCATTTCCAGCAAACTCATTCACTAGGTGGCTTCAACTTGCTCTTTCCCTTGAATTGGATCTATTTTCCAATACCTTTGAAGATTTCTACGTCTAGCCCTATCTATAAGCAAGACGATGCCTGACGATTCTCCATATTCCCTCATGTGTATCCTTGTTAAGAGTCTAATTACAAAACCCCAGAAGCTACAATTTCTTCCGGTCAGACGTACAACTCACAATTGTAACAATTGCACTCCAACTCTCAGGTAAGGAAGATACCAAAATAAGAGCTTTCACCGAAAAATAGTTTACCCTAAACTCAACTAAGTTGTAATGACATTAAAACCAATGATGTGATTTGTTCTTTCGGCCATCTTTAAACTATATAGGCAACACATTAAATACATCTTACTCAACGTTGAAAGCTTCTCATACATGTTACATAAAGCCTTCATCAAACCTGTAACCGTCTTCTCATTAATAATATTAAAAAGTGTGCTCCTCGCCAATATAAATTTGATCAATCTCAATGCTTAAAGATCAAAAAACAACTCATTCTTGTTTTATCATTCCTATCTTCTCCCATGTAAGGGCTTGATATACCTTCTAATATAATACTAATACTAATGATAGATTCATTATCTGTATCATCCAAAATCTAAGTTCTTGCCATCAAACCTATCTATCTTCACATTTGTATCATCCATCGCGTGCTCCCACTATTTCAATCAACCGTGTGAAAAAAAAAAAAGAATCAAAAGTTATGATACTAGTTGATGGGCATTGAATCACATGTGATAACATATCCTAAGAAATATCCCGCACAAATGTAATAGAAATGTAGTTAACAAAAAAAAGAGAGACAAAAAAATCAATGCAAAACATAGAAGAAAGCTTTTAAAAAAAAAAAAACTAAGATTTATATGGAAAACCACAAATCCTGGGAAAACAATAGCCGCAAAAAAAAAAATTCACTATTCGTCAAGAGTCTCTAAAATGAGATTACAAGTGATTATACTCAAAACCTCTTACACCCCAAAATAGCCTCAAAGATCAGCTTATTAAGGTTGGACTAACATATCATACTCACATAGATAATGCATAACAAACTCGGACAAAGAAAAAAGGTTGGGTTGTTTCACCGCATCAGCCTACCTGTTTGATTGGATGGGACAATCCGATTTTTTTAGTCTGATCGCCAATACAAAATGCATATGCTCTATGAACAAGCGATCTGTTCTTCAAACATCATCCATTGGTTCCACCGAACAGATGGAACATTTCTTTAACTACATTCTCCCACTCATCTAGTCATCACATCTGCCTGAAGACTCCATGTTTCTTCCACCTAATGTATATATTATAGAAGATCCGAGCTTCACATTCTTATCACATTCACAAACAGTTTCACAACTGTTAACAAAAATTGAACTTAAAAGGGTTATTTAATGCCCATGTGAGTTTGCACCAATTTATTTTGTGCAATTTTATGAGCAAATAAGGATTTCACTCTCTAAAGTATAGGCTACGTGAAAAAAATTATTTATTACAAATAGAAAGTTGGCTTGGTCAAGGATTTGAAAGTAAACTGGGGTGCATTAACAAATAAAAAACTAAATTCAATGTCGTAATAGAATGCATTAGAAGAACTTCATGGTTTGAACCACTATTAATAGAAAATGCAAAGAATACCTAGCACTTGCTTAGCTGTCAGCCTACGTTTTGGGTCAGGTTCCAACATTAAACGAACAAGATCCTTTGCATTTTCTGAAACATTAGGCCACGGTTCACGCTTGAAATCTATATTTCCACGAAGTATTGCTTGAGCAACTCCCTGTTCGGTTTCTGAAATGCAGAAAGAAAAACTAATTAACAAGTAAAATGGTAGATTACCTTTGGAATAATGATTAAAACCCATTACAGTATATCTTAGCATGGCTCAAAAGAAAGTTACCTGCCCAAAATGGCGGAACTCCACATAAAAGAATATAGAGGATGACTCCAGCACTCCAGATGTCTATTTCTGGTCCATAATTCCGTTTAAGTACTTCTGGTGCCATGTAATATGGACTTCCCACGATTTCAGAAAATCTCTCACCTAATAAAGCCAAAAATAACCATATGAGACGCTGAAGACAAATACACTGGAGGGCATCAAAATTTTTCCAATGAATGTCTGAAAAAGGGTAAAGCAATATGCATGCATGGAGAATCGGAAAACCAAGAATACTCTAAAATGAAAGTTGGATTAATTAAATTCTAGCAAAAAAGTTTAAATAGCATAACTAATATGGAAAAACAATCAACACAAAGTGTAAGTTAACAAATAGCTAAATGAAGTATCTCATTCCAAAAAAGTGAAGCTAATCCGACCATGTATTAAATATACAAAACTATTTTTTTCTTTTTGGATAGCTTGCATGCACAAAAAACTACTCCATGATCCACAAACATTCTTCATATTTAATCCACTACATTTAAGGATCAAACTGCACATTACTAGGAAATGGCACTAGAAGCATGTTTAGCAAACAACTTGTCAAGGAATTCAAATAAGAGCATCTTCCATCTTATGTTTGACTAGCAGTATGACATGATGGATACAAATTCAAAGTCAAATCCTATTACTTCTAAGAGAAAATGCACAAAATAACAGCAAGTAGTAATCCCCAGTAAGATAATACCCAAAATAGAAGTAAAATTTCATTTATGTAGTAATCTCTAACTACTGAATCCATATATGCAAAGCTATGAAAAAACTGCTAGCTGCAGATTCCCAGCATTCACAATGCTCTATTCCTAAAATTTTGAACTCAACTCAAATGTAATGGTGTTCACTTGTTATTATAAGACATTCAAATTCAAATAAATGTCAAATGCAATGTATTCCTTTTGCTATATAACAGATGCATCATGAGAGTGAACTGGACCATAAGAAAAATTTGCCATTTTGCTAAACTTTTATACCAACTTGAAGAGAAATTACAAGACTTGATTCTGAACTTTATAAATATTTGATGGCCAAACCAAATTTGGGATGTCAAGTATAACAAAATAGGTTGTGGCAGTGATTGAGAATTTTCTTTCTTTCAAGTAGGAAATATAAAAGAATGGCAACTAGTATTAAACTAGTATCATATTGGATGTCTAAATCTAGTTCGATTATAACTTATTAAGCATTCAACATTTAGTTTTTCCCCTACAATGTGTGTTGTTGAATAACAAAATGCCCACTTAGGCTTAAACAAATTCTATAAAATAGCAGTAAGGCCAATATTGCTATATGATATTGAATGTTGGCTTATAAAGCAAAAATATACAAATAAAATAAGTGTAGTAGAGATGAAAATGTTAAGGTGAATAAGTATACACAAAAATCTTCATTCAATTGTAACTTATTAAGCATCCAACATTTAGTTTTTTTCCCTACAATGTGTGTTGTGTGATAAAAAAATTCTCACTCAAGCTCAAAGTAAATTCTATAAGTAGTAAGGCTAACAATGTTATATGGTATTGAATGCTGACTTATAAAGCAAAAATATATAAATAAAATAAGTGTAGCAGGGATGAAAATGCTAAGGTGAATATGAATAAATATACACAAAAGAAAAATGTAAAAAATAAGTATATCTATGATAAAATTGAAGTAGCATCAAATGAGAATAAGCTCAGAGAAAGTTAATTTAGGTGGTTTGAACATATAAATTGTATACCCATAGAAGCTCTGGCAAGAAGAGTTGAGTTATAGAATCTTTCACATGTAGAAAAAGAAAAAGAAAAACCAAAAAAAACATGAAAAATATATATATATATATAATAATAATAATAATCTTGTATATTTTAAGCTAAATAGGGAGTTGCTATTTGATAGAGTGCAATGAAAATAAATGACACATAGCTGACCCCACCTAGTGGGATCAAGGTTTGGAAGTTATTGTTGTTTTCCCTACGATGACTCTACAACAAGAAGGAAACATGATAGAATACTGGTATAATTGCTAGTGTTTAGTACAGCGAATTATTCTCTAAATGCTTGTATTCTACTTCAATTCAACGTTAACGTAATGAATAGTCGCTATTCAAAACAAATATATTGATATGTCATAAATCTATCTCTAAATGTGCCTAATAACTTATAATAGATTGATGTACAATTAAAAAAATGTGTAATTATAAATATTAGTTTTTTAATCAAAGTATTATGGTAAAATGTCTAGATATAGACAAGATCAAAGATAAATTGCTTGTATTCTCTTTAAATACTATCAGAAATAATAGAATACTCGTGTAATTGCAAGTATTCAGTTAAAATAATTTATTATGCAATGAATCGTTCTCTAAATGCCTGTATTCGGCTTGAATTCAGCCTTAATGCAACGAATAGTTGTGAAAACGTCACTATTCTATTCAAATACACTGATATGTCATAAATCAGTCTCTAAAAGTGCTTAATAGCTTAAAATAGATTGATATAGTGTCAAAAAAATGTGTAATTATTAGTATTATATTAAAACATAAAATAAGGTTGGGGCTACAGAGAAAGGAAGAAATAAAACGCCATTTTATACTCATAACACTTATTAGTAATCTTAAATATTTTAAAGAGGAAAATATTTTAAATAGGAAAGTAATAGCCATAGAAACATATGGGACAACCCTGTTACCCTAGAAAATACTTTGGCTCTATCCCAAGATCAAAACTAAGAGTTTAATGAGATAATTTTACTATAATCTTAACCATGCTTATGCACTATGATGACAACAACAAGAACAACAAAGTATTAATCACAAAGTAACCGAATGGATTTCTCTTCTTCATTCAATTCTAAGTAAAACAACACTCTTTGACTTTCGATCTTTGAATCCCTCACACTTACGTATTACAACCCCAACAGACTGACAATGGAAATTGTCAAATAACCTTAAACATCTCACCTTATCCTCAATTGGTATCATATTCATTCTTCCTCACAATCAATTCTTATGTAACTCACTTTGGTGTGGCCACTCATCTACCTCAACATTCGCATCTCAATTACATTTATCTTATGGATACTATGTTACTTAATTTCCCAATATTTACTTCCACCTCGCATAGTTAGTCTAGTAGCAGTTTTACAAAATGTTCTCCTTCATATAAAACTTCTGGCATATTCCTCCATTTTAATCACCCCACATGGACTCTAAGGCTTTGCTTGGTAAAGGCCTCAAAAGACTTCAATCATTTCCTAAAAACATGCCACCAATTTTTTCTATATTTACTTCATATCATATAAAATTTTTAATATTATAAACTTTATTTCATATCATAGATAAATTTTAATATTAAAAATGAACTTTATTTTACATCTTACACATATTTTAATAAAAAAAATCAAATTAATTTTACATCCAACATAATTTTTAATAATAAAATGACTTCATTTCACATCAAAACAAATTTCTTTCTCTCTCTAACCCAAAAACAAGACAAATCATCTCAAAAGCATATTCCTACAAAACAAGACCTAAGAATAACATCTTCCTCTATACTCTCATTATTGTGAATGATACAGTTGACAAGTTTTCACATAATGAGACTATTGTCCTGTCTAGTCTCGCAACTTGTTACTTTATTTTTTAAGATCATCAAAAGTACAATGCATATATTTTGTCTTACTTCTACTTAATTGGAACCCTTAACTTCAAAGGTATTATGCTAAAGATTCCAACTTCTGATTACCCCATCACTTGTTTCATCTTTTGGAATTATACTATCCACAAAACGTGCATGATAATCTCACCTTGAATACGTATAGCCAACTCATCTATTACGGAAGTCAAAAAATAAGAACTCATAGAAAAACCTCGATGTAGTCCATCATAATAATCAACTCTTTCAAACTGCCACCAATAGCCCTCACCCTAGTAGTGAATCCACCACATGTTCTTGAAGACACTAAAATATTTGATTGGCATGGTTTTCTTTTCTAATTCCCATTAAAGGACCTCTGTGAATACTCTTGATGTAGTACATCGATGGAGAAAGGGGAACGAAGAAGAAAAAGAAGTGGGAAAATTTATTTAATTAATCTAGAACTAATAATTACAAAAACCTATGACTATTTATGTAGTTCTTGCCCATCAACCTTAAAGGGAAAATACTATTATAACACAAATATAACCTACTTTCTTCCTTGAGAGTACCTAGATCTCCAAAAAGTTTTAATATTCTTCATTGAAGAGCTTATCAAAAAAAAGAAGAGAATTTCACCTTTCACCAAGAAATTATTGGCTTCATCCTTAATGCATCACACATGATTGAAATCTTAACTCTTCCTCTTCTTTAAACAAACTAAAATGCATACATAAAATTATAAATCTTATGGAGATTTAACTCTTGCTTCCATGACAGTTGTTGCAGCCTCCTTCTGAGATCTTTTATTGTGAGACCAACTCAGGTAAGCATGATACAAGCAACCTCAAGAATGACTTCCATAACCTTATATCTCGGATGAAACCACATTACAGGCTTTATATGGTAGCTGATAAAAATCTAAATTAAGTAATCCTTTTTTCATGTTTACTCCTCTATGACTATTCAGCAATAGCAGCAGCATGTACATTTTAGTTAGAGAATACAGAGATGCAGCAAGTTACTAGTTTTACTTCTCACTGACCAAATACACAGGTCAAGGACCAGAGTACTAATAATTGGTTGAGTCTCGACATTGAGGTATCACCTAATGAATCAAAGGAGCCTAACAACTTCAGCCAACAAGATAGCAAAGCCCACCTGGTTTGAAGAAAATGGACAATCCAAAATCGATCGCTTTTAGCGGGGAATTTTCCTTCTTATTTGCAAAGAGAAAATTTTCTGGCTTCAGGTCTCTATGGATAACCCCATGCCGGTGGCAGAGCTGCACGACCTCCAAAATCGTCTTGGTGACAGCCGCCGCTGCCCGTTCCGTATAGTGCCCGCGCGCCACGATCCTGTCGAAAAGCTCCCCGCCCTCGCACAACTCCATCACCAAATGCACGGCATTGTCGTCTTCGCAGGCCTCCCTGAGGCTCACAATACTAGGACTCCTGGGCAGATGGCGCATGATCGCGACCTCCCGCCGCACGTCCTCGACGTCCACGGCAGTCCGGAGCTTCCGCTTGGAGATGGACTTGCAGGCCAGAAGCTCCCGCGAGCCCCGATCCATGCACAGATAGGTCACCCCGAACTCCCCCCGCCCTAACTCCCGATCGACCACATACTTCTCCTCGATCCCCCCGGCTATCGCGTCCCAGCTCCCGTCGGTGAGCACCATCATCCGACGCCCGCCACCAGCCCCGCCGTTCTGCTGCTTTCCGCCGGCGCCGGCGCCCCCACTACCGTCCTTCCGGTCGTGGAAGTGAGCCTTGACGTCCTCCCGGGCGACCGCCGCCGGCGAACGGCAGCAGTTGCCCATCTTCCCAGACCACCGCCTAAACCCTAGCTTTCGACAGCTCCGCTCTCATTACGAGAACGGTGAGGTGAAGAAGCAGCTGATCCCGCAGAGAGAGGGGGGAAGTGAGGATGAAGATGAGAGAGAAAGTGAATGTGAGAGAAAGTTGTTCGAATTGGGGCTCCGCAGGCTTTTGTCGGGCAGCCCCGATGCCCAACGAGGCCGTCCGATGTCGGGACGAGCCAGCGCGAGATCAGGGCTGTGGCGCCCCGTTACGGTTGCTTCGGGGCTTCGATGTAGCGGTGTGCTGTGCGCTGTAGCGAGAGTCTGATTGGTAAAAGCCAGGTGGGACAGATAAGAGGAAAGTGACGTGGCCCAATGGTAGGAAGGCTACACAGAAGGCTGTAGGACGGTGGCGGTCTCCGGACGAGTAGGAGGCAGGGAGTCGTTGCGGGTCTTATCACCGTGATGATGAGGTAAAAAGACTTTTTTGACTGGTGGCTGGTGCCGTAATCATGCCAAATGCGCCGCGCGGGGGCCCCGGGATCTCAGGGGTAAAAACGTAAATCTAAATGCGTGTCATTCGTTGACCCGGAATATCAGATTTGTGTACACCTAATTTATATCAGTGTGATTTTTTTTTTTTTTTTTTTTTTGAAAATCTATGTTAGTGTGATCGAAAGACCTTTATATCAACATAATTTAAATAAATATGTTAAATTATACAATTATTTAATAAAATTTCTACAGAACTCAATTAATTACTTTATTCTTGACAACTAGTCATAATATATCATTATAATTCAATTATGATGCATCAATTTTATTTAATAGATCTTAAGCTACCATATAATTATTTAGATATTAAAATAATTCATTTGTAATTTTGTATATATATTCTTATACAATTATTTAATAATTACTTTATTCTTGACAACTAGTCATAATATATCATTATAATTCAATTATGATGCATCAAATTTATTTAATAGATCTTAAGCTATCATATAATTATTTATATATTAAAATAATTCATTTGTAATTTTGTATATATATTCATATACAATTATTTAATAATATATCAAATAAATTCAATCAAATATATGCTGTTAAAAGACTATTCACTATATATTGAAATAATTTAACTAAAAATATTCAACTATATAACTTATAAATGATATGTTAAGGATATTTAACTAATTACTTATTCTTAGTCAACTTGTAATGCCCATGGTCAAATAGACGGGGAGTGATCACCAGGTGATTTCTCAAAAGAAAAAAATTACTAAAATAAAGTGCAGATCCTGGCAAGTTTTGAGGTAAAATAACAAGTGGTGAAAGGGACACAGAAAAGAATCATATCACATCGAAAAAGAATAGAAGTCCGTGGGCTGTATAAGTAAATAATGTGATCTCAAATGATAAGAAAGCCTTTTAAGAAAAAATCATGATGCTAATGATTGAAAATTCTACATTTAAGTGTGTTTGAACTAAAAAGCCTGAAATAGTAATAAGATGAGTGACCACGGTGAAGCACCAAGTCATATAATTCTATAAATCAAAGCCAAAAATACATCTATATCCAGACTATAGAACATTATAATATGGTATTAGAGCCAACTTTCTATAGTATCATATTATTCGAAGACGAATCAAGTGAAAGCGATGGGCCTATGATGCTTGTTACCAAAGAGGGCGGGGAGCGATTACCGAGTAATGTTATAAAAAAAGAGAATTACTGAAACAAAATACGACTCCTAATAAGTTTTTAAGCTGAATAATAAGTGGTGAAAATGACACAGAAATAAATTATACTAAATCAAAAGAAGAGAAATTTCTGAAATGCATAAGTAAATAATATAATTTTAAATTATAGAGACATCTTTTTGGGACAAAATCGTGAGACAATAATAGAAAAATTCTATAATTATGCGTATTTTGGGTGGTGCAGTAATAGAATGGGTGACCTTTTGGGAAGTAATTTTCTAAGACCAAAGCTAACAATATCTCTATATTTAGATTACAAAATATTATACAAGTAGTCTCTACACATTAAAGTAAATGAGCTAAAATAATGAGAATAAAAAAAGATTAAGTTAAATAAATACTCATCTATAATTATTAGATAACATATCGAAATAATTCAACAAATTTCTTGCTCTTTTATAATTATTTGTTATATATCAAAGTAACTCATTTGAATTCATACTCTTATACAATTATTTGCACTACAAGAAATCAGAGATTTAATAACAAAAAATTTGGTCAATAAATATAAAAAAATTGTCACAAAATACCTTTAATGACTAAATATTGGTCATAATTATCGTCACAAAAAATCTCGTCACTATAAGTTTTAATGATCATCTATATTTTAGTCACTAAATCATTCTTCTTTACTAATCAAAATTTTGTCAATAAAAAGACTAATAATTTGGTCAGTAATAGCTAGCTTTAGTCAATAAAGTATTATTATTTTACTAGCCAAATATACATTTAGTCATTATATTATAAATTGAATAATAGTAACAAAACATTAACTTGGTCATTAAATTTTAATAATTAGTAAATAATAATTTGACTAATAATAAAATAGTAGTGATAAATTTTAATTTGATTATGATATATATATAACTTTTTGGAACTAACATTATATTTTTTTACTACTAATAAAATATAATAGTGCTCATAAATTATAAAAAATCACACAAAAAAAAGAAAAATAAATTTTAAGTGTGCATATCAATTATACAAAATTTAATTAAAATCATCCAATACTACTAATTTAACATTAACAACTATTCCAATAAATAACAATGCTATATACAATAGTGCTTATCTTATATTACTAAAAAGAAAAAAGATTAACAACCACTATATTTTAATTAAAAAATTAACCACTATACTTTAACTAGGATACATCTACAATATTTTAGAAAATAATTTAACAAAATGATATTAAAATCTTCAGTCACAAATATATTTTTAATTTTGATCAACCCAATATTTCTTTAACCCTGAAAGTCCTGCAAGATAAATAGGTGAAAGTTAAAATCACACCTTATAATTTTTACTTTATAACAAATAAATTGAGTTAAAAAAATGTTAATACATATCTTTGTGAACAGTTTAACAATACTCTTCAAATATTAGAATCCTACAAGATATATTTATGAAAGATAAATTACATCATTACTTTTATTGAATAAAATAATTAAAAAATATTTAAAAAAATACAAGTTGCACAACATGGAGCTGATAGTTTAACCATAAAAGAAGCATACTGTTGATGCAAAAAATGCACCACCACAGAGAGAAATAAGACGGCGATTTTTACGTGGAAACCCGAGTGTCCGGGAAAAAAACCACTACGCCGTCCAGGCGATTTGAATCCACTAATCTCATCTCCTCTTACAAAGCTTGAGGGTCTCTAATGAGAGACCAAATGAGTACAAGAGAGAGAGAGGGTAGAGAAAGAGTGGCCTCTCAGCTCGAGAGAGAGAGAGGAAGGAAGCCTCCTTAGAGAGAGCAATCCTCCCTTATTTATAGCTTGGAGAGGAGGGGACATAGTAAGTTTAGTCTGCCACATCTAACACCTACTCTTGGAAAGGACGATTAGGGAGTGGGCTCTCATGCTGTCTTAAATGCTGAGTTGACACAGTAGTACGGAGGGTACGATCTTGTGATCTCTCTTTGAGTTGCTGTTAAGCTACTGTTCGACAATGGGCTATTCGACAAGGGGATGCTGTTGAGCTGCCGTTAGACAAGGGGCTGCTGTTGAGCAGCTGTTCGGCAAGGGGTGTTAGAGAAGGTTCTAACACATACACTGAAGCTTTTTAGGCACAAACTGGGTGTTGTTATAAGAATGAGAAGAGGAGCTGAACCTATAAGGAGAGGTAGATTATCCACAAATCAAATTCATGATAATTTATCTTAACAACTTGAATCTAGTAGGAATGCAGAACGAGAGGAAAGGGAACAGTTAAAAGCTCAATTGCAATCTGAGATTGGACTAAGACAAGAATTCTAAGCTAAAGTGCAAGCTCAAGAACAACAAAGAGAAGATATGTTAGAGCAAATAAATGCACTATGGGCTGAACTAAGGAGGCAGAGAGATGAGAAATAATAAGCAAAAAAAATATTACCATGTCAACTATATGTGCTGCAATTGACTTTGATCCAGAACAAGTTAACATTATAAGTTTTGCTCTATTTCATGTATTTTTTGCACTAAGCTTCTACATTTAATAAAAAAATAATATTCATAAATTAAAATCAAAGTTAATTTTAGTACTAACTAACATATACTAATTAACTATTACCTGAAATTTATCTTCTCTCCAATAACTCAGAAGTCATTTCCATTGTTCTGGATCTACTTCAACTGGCTGAGCATTTAAACATTCTTGATATCTATTCTTTCCCTTGACCAATTGTTGTAATTCATATCTCCAACTCTTATATAATAATCTGAGTTGATCTATTATAGTAACCAATGCATGCACATCATTTGGAATTACAAATTTTTCCTTTTAAGTATATACAAATATTAATATCACAAACATCAAAATTAAACACTAACATTTTTTTATTCTAATATTAACATTTTATAGACAACTTACTTTCGCTTTCTTCATTAAGATATCGATATAATTATTTTGACTAAGCTTGGACCAACCACTCACATTCAATGGAGCATTTTTCTTAACGATTTGTCCAACTTCAGTAACAAATTGAGCTCTATTAATTCCAACAATTCTATTGAATTCTTTAGAGATCTCAATTTCAGGGTTTGGTTGATCCGGATGCAATAGACGAAGATTCCTCCACTTTTCCTCAAGTGTTCTTTGTCTTACCTTCTTTCTAGTTGAAGTTGAAGCTACAAGAATTATAAGAAGAAATAGAAATTAAAAAAATAAATATATATACTAATAAATATTTTAAATAAAATAACATGTTGATAATATACATAACATAAAAAAAAAAACAAATATAAGAATAACAAAAATATTATATTTTAAAGTATTTGTAAACAAATTTATGTTAGAAGAGTTACCTGCACATCTATCCTCTGTTTGTAGGCTTATGGGCATTTGAGCTCTGATAATTGTAGCTTCATTTTCTTGTGATTCATTTTGATATTCAAAATACTCTTCATTTATTTTTTTCTCTCAAACTCTTTAACCTTTATCTTATTGAACTGTTCTCATCTGTTAGTTAAAAATAAATAATTATTAGTAGTAAATAATAGATTAAACAAATCTACTCTTTTAATTAAAATTAATATATATTGCTGGAATTTTTCTGTTTTGAATCTGAGCTCTATAGCATTATTTTGGGGTATCAAATGATCTTAAATTTTAATAAAAAATGGGTGAGTTAGATCTTGAAGTTACCTACAATTTTCATGAAGAAACTTTTGATTAATTTTGAATAAAAAGTATGATTTCAATATCATTAGTAAAATCTGACAGAAATTTAGATTTTCTGACCGAGTTTAGTTTATAGGGGATTTGGTGTACCAAATGAATTCGGATTGACATAAAATTTATATGAAAATAGAGGATATATTATATTATAATTTTTATGTAGAAATCTTCCTTTAAAAAATTTATTTTGGATGAGTTTTTGTTAGAGAAATTTGGTATAAAAATCTATTTTTGAAAGAACTTATTATCACATGTAGATTAAATAGAAATTTTTTATGTTAAATGATTGCTATTAAATGTGAATTTGGAGATTATTAGATTATTTGATTGTTTATCATATTTATATAATATTTTTATTAATTAAACTAAAAAAATATATTTTGTTGCTAGAAGCCTAAATAATTAAAATACTTTTAGAAGAACTATTAAATATTATATTTAGAAGAATATTTGACTTATAAAATCGGTTACAAATATTATGAGACATTAAGGATTGATGATTTAATTAATTTCTGATAATTTAGAGTTTAAAATTTATGCTAAATAGATTTATTGATAGATGATTTGATTCGAATAGTGATGATATAGTTATAATCACAGAGTGATATAAATGTGAATTTGGGATTGATCATGATTCTATTTGATTCACTTTAATATGTGACTCAAATGTGAATTATAATTATATTATTAGTTTTGATCATACTCTCATTAAATTTCGATTGAAATTCTAAGAATTATATGTGGAGAGTCAATGATCTTTATTAATTTAGATTAAAATAATCTTGAAGATATTATGATTGTTTTTATTGATAATTGCTGATTTATTGTAGAAATTTGATTCAAATAGAAGAAAAGACTTAAAATTAAATTATCGAGGCTATGATATATATGTAAATTATGAAAATTTGATAATGTATGGTGCATGTAAATTATTATGAATTAATTACTGGCTCTATTTGTTTTTTCAATGATGAGATAAATATGTTATATAATGATATGTCTCTTTTCCTCGACTGTGATACCTACGGGAGGACAAAAATACGGACTTGTCATCACTTTTAATGAGAATATATTGACTCATGACCGTGACACCTGCGGAAAGATAAGTATACGGACTTGTCGTCATATTCAATGAGAATATATTGACTCGCGACTATGACACCTACGTGAGGACAACTGTACGGACTTATCATCACATTGAGAATATATTGATTTGTATTTGTGTACGGGAGGGCAAGTGTACGAACTTGTCGTTTCATTCATTGAGAATATATTGACTTGTATTTGTGACACCTACAGGAGGGCAAGTATACGAGCTTGTCGTCATATTCAAAAATATAATATGATATTTAGGTAAATGTATAAGCTTGCTATGTGACTAAATTTATAATCAAAATTTTAAAAGCAATAATGGATTAAAAGTTAAATGTGATTTTTATGGGATTGTGCACCTACCTTAGCTCGAGTACATGATATTTGACACGAATGTGTCCATTGGCAGTTTTTAACTATTATGGGGGGTAATAATCCTCAAAGCAGATACGTGTCTACTAGAGTCTGATCATATAATATCTGGCATGATGGCATCCATTGGATATACCTACGGAGAATTTGTCCTCCTCCAATATGTAAACGACAACTAAGAGTAAAATAAAATTAATTAAAAAACAACTTACTCATTAATTATTTTTTTATATTTGTTTTGTTATCATGTTTATATTATAATTAATAGGCAAATCATATTATATTTATTTATTATATTTATTTATATTTAGTATTCATATTATGCTAAATTATTATGTATCTTGCATATACATTATTCGATTGTTCATAAGAAACTCATTATATACATACTCATTTTATTTGATAGTACTCGTGTTATAAATTTTTGTTTGATATATTCTATTATATAATTTAAGTACGCATAATTATCATAGTTATTGCTATCATGTTATTTTTTTATTTTATACAAGTTCATGAATGTTGCTGTGTATGTATGTAATAATTTTTTTAAATCTCTAAATAATAAATTCATGATTATGAAACCTTATTAAATATTTTATGTAGCCTATAGCTAGTTGATATTTTCGACTGAGTCCTGTTAGTAGACTGACGCCTTTTTGGTAATATTTTTACAGGTTTAGCACAAGCATAAGAGACATGTGTGAGAGATAATTAGAAAATTATTTTAGATTATTTGTGTTTAAGATTTTATATTTATTTATGGTGTAATGTAGTAATTGTATATCGAGGATATATTTATATTAAGATGTAGTAAAATTATTTGACGAAAAAAAATTTGCGTAAGGGCTGAGGTAAAGCTGAGGTCATTATAAGAATATCATTACATACATTCTTTCGATATGCATGACATAAATTGGTGGCATAATTTTAGAAAATTACCATCAATATTCAAAATTGTACCAAGAATATTATCACATATATTCTTTTTCATATGCATGATATCAAGATTATGTCGTAAAATTAGATCATTCCAATAAGATAATTGGAACAAAATACTTTTTTTTCGTTCCAGTAAATAAGATCTTGATGACATATGAAAGGAATTAAATTGATTACTTACTCTTATAAAAATATTTGTTACAAATCAAAATAATTTAATTGAACGCATGCTTTTATACAACTATTAGATAATTTATTAAGAAAATGCAACCAATTATTTACTCTTAAACAGTTATTCGCTATGTATCAAAGTAATTCAACTAAATTTGTGTTGTTATACAGCTAAGGCAACTATTGTATGGATCTTATATGTAATTGGAATGGAATAAAAAAAAATTTGTGGTACAAGCTGTTTCTATTAATTTTATATGCTCCTCTTAATTTTGAACTTCTACTCCTAAATCAGAAGAGATTAATTTGTAATATATACTACATAATAATCACATATTTGTCGAGATTCTGTCACAGATCTTTGACAAACTATTGTTGCAAAGTTTATTTCACATTATTGCGATAAAATCATCACTCCTACAATACATTTTGCAATAAGAACTATTGCTATAACTATTATAACAGATTTATTCTGTAAAGAAATATTTGTGACAAATTGTTTCATCATAAATACCTTTATTTTTCATATATATAATCTAGCAACAATAAGTAATAGTTCGCTGGAATCTCTACAGTATATTGTAAAGCTAATCTTTAAAATGTTAACACGCAATAAAATGAAATATTAATTTAATGTAAACACTAAGGTAGCTAATAGAGGAATATTTTCTAACATCAACAAGATTTATAATCTATATCAAAATAGGAAAAAATTGACATAAAACATGTAATATAAGAATATTCCTTGAACATGTATGTAAAGCATGTCAAATTAATATGATGTCAAAAAAGATAATTAGTTTAAAAAATAAAAAGCAAAAAAAAAAAGTCTCTGAAGACAATGAATGATGTATTAGGATATAATTACAATAATTAGTTATTAAAATTTTAAGCATAATGGTATTTAAAAGTGTTCTTATATTCATTTTACCGATAATTTTTAATTTATCATTAAATTCTTCATGACGCACCTCCTAGCGACACTTTATGTGATACTTTTAAAAGTGTCGGCAAGTAAGATACCTACACTAAAAAGCATCATTAAATATTTTTAAAAGCATCGTTAAGTTAGTAAGTTGTTGTAGTGATAAGTATGGATGAATATATTTTTTTTTATCAAAAATTGTATGTGATATAAAATAAAATTAATTATTATATTATGATGTGTGAAGGATATAATATAAATTAGTTATTACGTGTGAGGATGTGAAACAAAATTAATTTTTTATTTGAAAATATAAATATAATGTAAATTATTTTTTTAAGTAAAAATATAGTTAAATTTTAATATTAAAATTTATGTATAATGTGATATATTAAGTAGAATTTAACAATGATAATTTTAAACTCATGGTAAACAACAGAAATATTTTTTATAATTCCAGTTAAGTGTTGTTCAAAATTTTACATCTCTTAAATATTGAAATGACTGAATTATTGAAATGGTCAAATTTACAGTGATTTGTTTGATAAATTTGAAAACACCCTAAAAAAATGTCATGTATTGGCATAAAATTGCCCAATTTTTTTATTCACTAACTTTATACATTCTAAAACTCACTTTCGATTATAAGACAAGAGTATCAGTTTCGATAATTTTAGTATTGGTAATTTCGGCATTTACATTTTCGATCTTTTTTTTATAAATATTTTATAAAACTAAAACTAAATATTTTAATTATTATCTTTTTTTAAGAGAGATAAGTTTCTTAAATTTGACTGATACTGTTGAAATCACCATGTTTCAGCTAAAACTCAAATTCAGTAGTTTTTTTTATATCATTTTCAATCTAAACTGATCTGAAACTATCGAAAATTCGACTGTTTCGATCAATTTTTAAAATCATGATACCAATACGCATAAAATCAAAAAAAAATATAAAATGGAAAGCTCACAACTTCTGCAAGATGATAATGTGGTATTTGTGGGAAGAGGTGGTGGACGATATGTATTCCAATGTTATGTTGAATGTCGTTAATCCAACCATAATCCCTATCTAGTGTAGTTAGAGCTCCCCTTAGAAAATTCCATTCCTGCAATATTTAGAAATTATCATCATAAATGTCCATAGTTTAATTCAGAATAATAGTAAATATAAATAATTAGTTCAGAACACACAGATCGAGTCATGATTCTATGTAGGTATTCAAAGATAAAAACATATCGTCTAAATCTCTCTTGCCAAAAAATATTTTTATATAGGTTCTTTTTTGACATATTTTTATTAAATTATTATTCAAAAATTTTAAAATATATATTTAAATATGATAAATTACTTTTATAAATTAAAATATTAAACAAATAAAAGTTGAAGTAAGAATATTGATAATTAGAAATACTTAAATATATATTTTTTAAATTTTTTCTAAAATGATAACTTAATGATTAAACTTAAAAAAATTTATTAGAAAGGACCCATGTAAAAAAATAATATGTACAAGAGAGACTTAAATGATAAGTGTTTTTATGGACCTATATGGAATTTTTGTTATACCTAGAAGGCTAGAATAGACTCGAATGGAATTACCACAAGTTTCATTATTATTGTAATAGTAAATTATTCATAGGTATTAAAAGTTGATAGGACACTTTAAATTGAAGCATAAACAATTTAAAATTTTTTCATGCATATTCCTAAAATTAATAAGATGATTCAAACTGATCCTTTAAATTTTACTGCAGGGAAATAAGTAAGAGACCAATTTGACATTAACACATATACTAGCCTCAAAGTCCTGTACGAAAGATTTTAAAATTTATAGACCAGTTTGAAGTATAATTTCAATCTAGAAACCCATGTGAAAGATTATCATGAATCGAAATTTAAAGCATCCTATCGATCGCAAAGACCCAAGAGTAACTTACTCTTATTATAATTATCAATATGCTTCGACATGCCAATATGCTGCATGAACCGACTCATAAAACTTATGTAGTTCTAATCTTGCCACGGTACCAAGGAAGCTTTTGATGGTGACCATGATGGTGCAAATAAGTCACAAAATCAAGCCACATTATGAATACCTACAAAAAAAAATCCATAAATTATTATTGAATTTATTTAAATTCTAAGTTTAACATAATATGCATGAAACAAATCACTTACATACATGATATAAAGTTTATTATTTATATATGAAGTACTTTTATATACATACAATTATAAAAGGTAATTGTGAGTGAGAAAAAATTAATTATAATTTACATTATTTTAGATGTGTTGCATGCAATTCAAAATTTTGAATGTTTAATATATAAATAGCAATTAAGAATTAAGTGGCATTCAAGTAAAATTTTCAATAAAAGAAGATCAAGATTTATTTTACATTGTTTGCTTGATTCAAAATATATTAAGTTGTTCTTTTCTTAATTCTTATTTTTATTATTAATTATTTTTTAGATAGGATATTCACACAAGCAATATTGAAAAAGAAAAACTTAGCTATTTACACAAAAAAAAACACTATAAAATCTCTTTTTCATGCATAATATTTTTGAACATATTTATCGATCATAATTTTTTAATAATCTAATTAATTGCATGCGCATATACTTTACACTGAGAATAAATATGAATGAAAATAACATAGAAAGATTATTAAAGCATATTTCAAGCGACTCTAATGTGTGTTTATTATGTAAATAAATAAAAATTTTGTCATTCATATAAAATTCCCTATAGATAAATTAGTTTTATCCCATAGTTTAGTTTTTTTGATAAAGATATTTTTTATTAAAAATTATAAATAGTGTGAAATAAAATTATTTATTATATTAAAATATACAAAAAATATGATATAAATTAATTATTATTTAAGTATATATGTAAAATGTGAAATAAATTAACTACGTGATGCAATATGCCTATTTAAAATTAACTATTTTAACCTGCTAAATAAATATAATTATTAAGATAAAAATTACTTTTAATCAAGATGCAAAATTTTATAATTTAAATAAAATATTTATCATCAGGTTAGCCACTTGAAAATAAGTTCAATGACACCCATTGAATTATATACGAGAGTTTTGATGGAGACGGCATTTAAGTTTATGTTATCTTAATATTATGCAATATTATATAGAAATAATAATTATTTAATTTTATAATATTTATAAACAATTTTCTATAAATTATAAAATTATCAATAAAGACAAATTTTATAATATTAAGAATACATAACATAGTGTGAAGATAATAATAAACTAAATATTCCCTCAATTAATTCATATATGTGGAACTTACAACAAAATCTGAAGTACCTCAGGCACTCATATGTAATTTCTCATTTTTTTTGCTATTATATTAACATAAGAGCACTAAAAATCATTTTATTTACATTTCAAACAAATCAGTCCAATTTGCATATTATATAAATAGCATGAAAACGCAAATTACAAAAAACTACAGTGATCCTAATTTGTAATTTTATCGTCTTCCATTCTCAAAAAAAAAAAAAAAAAAAATTGATCGCCTTCTGCATGATATTATTTCTTTTCAGTATTTTCTATATTTAGATACGATAAAAATATTTTTTGCACTTTTCAATAAAATAAAAGATGATGTAATTATTAAAGTTTTTGGTACTTGATATGTAAATAACAGTAGTGCTCTTGGGAAATTCAAAATTGTGAAGACTTACAACGTAGGGTAGAACGTAGATCTTGAACAGGAATGTTGGGCCCAAGAGGCGGCCCAAGCCCACAAGAAGGCCCATCATGGCGGCCCAGCAGACGGTTGATATTAAAACGCAGGTTCGCTCCTGTGGAAAGGAACAGGTCGCTGTTTGGGTGAAAGTGGGAGCCAGCTTTACCTGGGCTTCTCTTCCACGGCCCAATAAAAATCAAAGCTACAATCAAGTCGAGTCGAGTTTGAGTTAGTCGATCGTAATTCTTAATTAAAATTATGACCCTAAGTCGGAATTTGAATTACTCGATCAGATATTGATCACTTTCAAATGAATCTTGATTTGAATTGCAACACATAACTGTAAATTGTCCGGTATATAATAAATTTGGGCGAGAAAGCACATTTTCGTGTCCTAAATACACGGTCTCATCAACCAGACTGGAATTTTTCCGATGAACTGCCTCATTAACTACGGTTCATAAAAAGACATGACAAAAAAGTAAATCAATCTAAACCTGATCGGAAACTTAAAAAGGTCGAGTTCACAACACAAAATCAATAAGAACTCGTTCTAGCTAACCTAAACATCACAACTAATGGTAAAAATGATCTGAGTTCAAGTCGAGTCAGGCACAATTCAAGATCTATTTATCTTAATTCGATTTAAATTTGAGATCATTCGAGCCTTCATAAAGCCAATTTGAGCCCTCCAAGATTTTTTTTCTTCAAAAAAAATGCCAAGTTTGAAATTGAGTAGCCGTGATCACAGAATCATATAAGAAATATTTTAACCACAACTAATGTATATTTATAGTAATAAAATATTATAATAAATAATTGAATTTATTATTTATGTTTTAAAAAATAAAGTTCGGGTCAAGTTAATCCAATTCAACTATGGAATTAGCTATATATATATATATACATGATTGCAAATAAAAGGATACACATGTTATTATATAGGAAAATTCAAAATTACATATATATCGTAATATGATTATTAAAAAAAATAACTTTTAAAATTATGTTACAAGCCGATTTTGATTTATATCAGTCAATATATGCAGCATTATTTGCTTAGATGCTCATTTATTAAAAACTTAATTTAAAATCCAGACGTAAATATAACAACTAATTAAACTAACAACTTATATTGTATGGTTTGAGCCAAGCACATTAACAAGAGTGAAAATAAATTAAATCATGTTTCAAAAAAAATTAATTAATTAATTCAATCATATACTCATTTTTTTTTCTTCATATTTTTCTCAATTACTATAGCATCATCATCACCATCATCAATGCCTTCCATTCCATCAACCAAGAAGCCATACAAATTGAATCCCTATATGATCAGCTGTTGATATAATTATTTAATTTGTGCCTCATAAAATAAATATGTACATATATACATATATACATACATATATATCTATATATATAT
>JAEMOT010003738.1:6230-41947 GCA_019297695.1 Apostasia ramifera | reverse complement strand
GGATTCATGTAGCCGACCCCACCTAGTGGGATTAAGGCTTGGTTGTTGTTGTTGTTGTAGTAAAATATAAAATATTATTAAAAAAAATTTCGAAGAGTTTTGTTGGTTTTTTAACTCGAAATAAAATAGGTATCGATATTATAAATAACTTGAGCATAATAACATACCTTCTCACCAAGTAAAAATTATTAGATTCAAACCGGCTAACATGCGCAAAAGTTTAGGATCCAACCAGATTGTGCCACATTGTCATTGTGGAGCCCACGCACATCTACTTTATCAAACAGGCTTATAATGCTAAGTACAAATATAACTTTGCTAAATTTGTATTATGAACTATGTATTATTTAAATATATGTAATGACAATAAACTCAGAACTATATTGTTAATATTTAATACCGTAAAATCTATATTTATTAATATAGATTTTATGTTATATTTTTTCACATATTTGATATTATCATTATTATATTTGTTATTATAATTTTGATATAATTGTTATATGCAACTTATATATAGCAACCTTGATGCTCATACTTAGCCCAATATAGATTGTACTTAGCACTTCATAATTTATATTTAATATTTTTATAATTTTACTTAGCACTACATAATTTTTTTTTTTTTTTTACTTAGCACTACATAGTTTGTATTTAACGCTTTTATACTTAGCATGATGCATTTTATATTTAGCATTTTTATAATTATATAAAACTTATATTTAGTATAATAAAATTTATACTTAACACTTTTATGATTGTATTTAATATTATATTTATTTAATATACTGTACAACTCTATTAACTCCCTTATTATCAAGGGGCCTGCAATAGCGATATGGTGTAATGTGATTGATCATCATAATTATGATGCAATGCTTCAATCGAATCCAATAATTTTTCAAAAGTATACTAAACAAGCAAAACACTACTTAAAATGTGACATAATATCTCAAGCTATTCTACAATCTCATTTTGATTAAAATATATTTTAGAGATATTAAAATTTTTGTAAATAAAAAAATTTAATATTATAATGTGAGATAAAATTATTTTATTATTAAAAATTATATTAAAAATAAAATAAGATAAATTTAATTTATTAAAAATATGTCTAAAATATAAAATAAAATTATTTTTTAAAGTTAAAATTTATATAAAATATGAAAAAAAACTAATTTGTAATATTCAAATTTACGTACGAAAACATAAATATAAATATTAATAAAAATATTTTTAAAAAAATTCTGGAGTTTTTAAAGCCTCGACCAAACGAGAAGTGCAGAATTTGACTCGTAATATTCAACGAAGATCACCTTGTGTGCTGTGAAAGAATACTACTGATAAAATGAAGAGAAAGACAAGTTTGTGAAAGAACAATCAACAAAAATAAAATTACAGCTAAAATAACCAATGAAATATCAAGCTTGGCTTGATCTACAAAACAAGACCTCATTTGCTTTAAAGTAATTTTTTTATTTAACACAAATTTCAATAATAAAAATTAACTTTATTTCACACCCAACACAAATACGAATATTAGAATTAAAAATATTTTATATTTTACAAACTTTCTAATATTAAAATAAATTCCTCTTCTATTAAACAAAAAAAAATAAATTATTTTTTTTTCTGGTCAAAAAACAAGGTCTTAGCGTAAGATACAAGAATAATCAAAGACTTGCTCAAACCAGAAACTCACTTTCACGCCAAATTTAAAGGATGAATCTGTGCTGATTTTTTGTTCTGCAAAATGCTTAGGTTAAATTACAGTAACTCATGAATGATTTTCATCGTAAACAATAAATCTGCAGGAAACATAAGACAATGTATAGTAACAGTAGAACGACAGCAGAAGCAAAACTGTCAGGCCAAATACAAACATGTTCTATGAGCAAACATTACTCATATTATAACCACCCAAGAGAACTGGAGCTGCTGAGGATTCTTCGGCAATCACGGATGAAGAAGTAGATGAACAAAGCGGCAGTTACCATCACGCAGGCTCCCAAGAACAAGTAGTTCATGCCAGTAGTAGAGCAACAGCAAAGAAAAGCCCATAAGTGAACTATAAATCCCCAAATGCTCTCTTTAAATGACGCTTTCTTGTTGAGTTTCGATAGCGCTTGCTCTGGTGAACTGCAGTATGAACTGATAATGTGATCTTTGTGGATGAAACTGATAGTCTGGCTCGTAGATTTGCTGGTTCTCATTTCCAACTTGGCGGTCTGAACTTGAAGTTTGAATCTGTGATGGGAAGATTCTGAAGCTGGGCCTTTGCGCCGCTTGCGTATCTGGATGCCGGTAAACTCACAATCTTCACGTTGATTGCAAGCCTGTTCTTTGAGATCTTCAGAGTGGAAACTAACTTGGTCATTGGAGAATGGTGAGCTACAATTATCAACTCCCAGGAGATCAGTGATCTGAGGCATGGAAGCAAAGTCATCACGTAAAATGGCAAAGATTTCTTCTGGAAGGAAACCGTAATCCAAGGGATCATCATCCTTTGGAGTGAGAGCACCAATGTCGGCCTGTGAGCTCTGAAGCGAAAAAAGCAAACTGTAAGAAAAGAACTTGTCGAACTTGTCCAATTGTAAGAAGATGGAGTCTCTTACAGTTACTGATTTCATTTCTAAGGCATTAAGATGAGGTAATTTATAGCATCCAGCTAGTCTCAACCACAATTATAAGTGAACTTATTGGGCTAATTCAAAGATTACAATGATTAACAATCTAGAAGCTTGTGTGAGATTCTGTTATATATATGCATACATACATACATACATATATAAATATATATATGATCTGTGACGTCATACTGAATACATAATAAATATTCTAAAGGCTGTTGAAAAGTAGCGATCTTTGATGAGAGTATTGAAAATGAACCCAACATTTCTGGGGGAGAAAAAATTTCACGAAAATTAACCCAGATTAGGCATGCGGAACATGGATTCAATAAAGCAAGGGAAAGAAGCAAGTGCAAACCAAAAGTTAACCATGATAATTTAGGCTAGAAGGTTTACCTAAACTAATTAATACAAAGCCAGAATGATGAAAAATGAATGGCCACAAAATTTGACAGGTTCTCTATAAAAAGGGTAGAGATCATGGTAATAACGATGATAACCATTGAATAATGAATGATACAACAAAATGATAAAAAAATGAAAAATATAAATGGAAAACTATAGGTAGAGGAGGAGATCATTATATTAAATAAAAATGTGTGCAATGAGGAGTGGCGACTATAAGTCAGTTAGAATACATTTGCTAACAAACAAAGCAATATATATAGAGAAAATAAACCTAGAACCAAGACTGGGTCTAAAATAGAATGGGTCAACTGATCCCAAAATATAATTTTTACATTATTTTTTTTCCCAAAATCAATGCATCGCGATCTCTTCAGACCGGACCAACTAAGATTTGGGGCCACCAAGCCCTAACATTGAATGATGTCAAGTGGTATGGTATAAGATTTACGCAGTACAAACTTAAAAGCCAACCACGATATATCAAAATTTTGGTTTGCATGAATAAAATAACATGCCATAAGCAGATAGACATTAATAATTAAAGGGCACATTATCTAGTTTAGGATGGACAGACCTGTGGTTCGCTTTTCAGTTCTGCTGAAGTACGGCGACTCATAAAGCTGCTGTCAGAAGATTTCCAACTAGTTGGATCCAATAGTTCCTCAAAACATGCATCCAGGTCTTTCAAATTTTCTGAGTGACTTGATTTTTCCTGCACTACTGTGGCATTCGGATATTTTAGCTGTGGGTTACTTTCAATCTCATTGTTTTGCCGAGAATCATACTCTGCTTTAACTTCTGGGCTATCCCTTTTTGAAACACGACATAGGACAAATGTGTTCTGATATAAAAGAGAAATAAGAACTCCGCATTTAAAACACACAACTTATGATTATAACAAGCTTTTTCTTCCATGCAATAGCTAAACCGTCCAGGATAGCTTTCTTGAAGCAAATGTGAGTATAAATTATCCTACTTAATATAATGGTTCAAACTATTATTCACCAAGAAAGAAGAACATAACGGACTTTTTAAAAATAATTAAGAATATTGCCAACCATGCTTAAATTTAAAAGATGTACATGGAGAACCTCCATCCCCCTTTTATCCGTCATTTTGTTTGTAATGATTCTCTTTGTAAAGGCTAAATGATTATCAATGAAATCTTTAACATTCAAAAAAAAATTATTAAGAATATCTTGCTTAGTTTGCTAATTCTATTGAGAATTCTATCAATAGTAAAATATAAAAATTGCAAAACTTTACTTAAATCTATCATTTGATTTTAACAAGCTTTATCTAAATTGGCTAATATAGCTTTTCTGATGCAGTTTTGAGTATACATAACTCTTTTTAAATAGAATCATGGAAGCTATTATTAACCCATGAAAGTTGAAAATAATAGACATGTTACAAAATTCTAAGAATATCTTGCCTAGAAAGTTTATTCCGTAAAGAATACATCCATGGGGAAATTTAGCAATCAAGGGCTACCTTTACTCCAGAGGAAGTTTGACCCTCCTTGCCAGCCATATGATATTCATGCATGATCCAATCTGTGCGTTTTCCATAGGGCGGCCGTCCCTTGTGAAAAACTAAGGTTTTCTTGCTCCCTATAATCTGATTGTTAAACTTGACATTTCGATCCTTACCAGTGGATTTCCAATAACCCGCTTCAGTTGCTCGGTTTGAGCGCAAACCATTTGGGTATTTCCTGTGACAAGAGGTAAAAAAGTGCCATTTGCTGTCTCGAGTTGAGATGCTACAATATGCTGAAAATTGAACAGAGAAAATAAATGAAATCTGCCACAGAAAAAATAAAAAATTTATATGCTACCACTTGAGCATTTTAGGTATACCAATTCAAAGCAAAAACAATTGGAGTTAATTACCAGGAAGATCCCATGGTTCACACTTGTATATGTCTACCACGGGTATCACTTCAAAGTCAATCTCCAGGCCAAGATTCTTTCTCTTAAGATAGTGAGAAATAAGCTCCACGTCTGTCGGATGAAAGCCAAATCCTGGAGGCAACGATATAGCCTTTAATGCTTCAATCTCAACAGCCATCTACGAAACAGAATGGAGATCAGCATGTTATCAATCTCGAAAGCCATCTAGAAAAGGAGATAGAAGTAAAATAGATTGGAGACCAGCATTATCTAAATAAAACGATAAACGTTGAACTTAGAGCAAAAAATATATAAATATCTAAGGTGGCTGTAGACATTGAAGTCAACAGAATGGGGATCAGCATGCTATCAAGACAAATAGATAAATATTGAACTTAGGGCAGAAAAGGATGTTTGTGCACAATAGAAATAATACTAATTTACAGTACAATGCGTCTATTAGAGTACAACTTGGAGGAGCAGTCCATGATCAGAACTGATTGCAGAACATATGAACCAGAAATAGTTAAGCTTTGGATTGAAAAGAAGAGATGCCTATTCATGATAATCTTGCTCCTGGTTAAGCATACAGGTGACTGAGTTAACATGTTTTAGCTTTGAAACAATTTTAGTTTCAAATAAAACAAAAAAGTAATGCAAGTTCTTACAATAAAATCTTAAATCATCCAGAGCCATTCTATAATTAATGTAACTAAAATGGAGAAAGAAATAGCAATACACAGGAGGACAGCTGACAAATCAGGCACAAGAATTTCACAAGTACTGTCATAACTGCAAAATATAAACAATCCCCACATGATCACAAGAAGTTAAAATCAAACCAAGGGCTTTCTGCAGTAGATTCACATTTATAAATTGGAACAATGATCCTGTAGCATTTCAGGGAATCCAACTTCACAAGGAGAATAACATACCCTAAAGATGATGGGCAATTTATCTTTCCATTAAGAAAGACCAGGAAGGTAAATTAATTCGCAGCAGTTTGACAATGGAACTCAATGGAAAATGTTACTAAAACCAAGAAAGAGATATAAAAGGTAGATATTACAGCTGAATTAATTGTGGATTCGCTACCTGAGCGTGCACTTTATTTAGGATTTACGAGAATCAACTACCAAATCAACCAATTAAACAATGTTGGTTAAACTTCATTGTTTTATTTTTTGAATGTAAGGTTAAACTTCCATTTTGAAAGGATAAAGAATGAAAGTTCACGGGTTTGGACTGTTGCTAGTGCTCAAAGCCACTTCCCGCAAGACTCAGTCACTCCTCCTCCTAGTTTAGAATAGGTCACACTAAACAGCTTTAGCATTTGAGCCTGATAAGGTAAAATCCCACATCTAGTGACTCCTCGATGGCTTTTAAGATGAGGAAAACATTTAAACAGTTCCTGAAATCTTTATAATCTAGAGCATCACATATGAGAATATTTTTGTTTTTCTTAAACATAGCAAAAGGAAAATTTAAGTCTTCTTTATTTTCTTTTACTTGCATATGTTACAACAGGTTTTGACCTAAGCTAGCTGATGCGGTAATTCGACAGGGGCCAAGGGCCATAGTTTCATAGGAATCCTTGGAGAATTCAGCTAAAGTGAGAATATTATTGAGAAGTGCAGTATTTACCAAGTTGACAAAATATCCAATTTGTGGGACCATGTGAGCATTTGACTCAATGCTATTTAGATATCTGTGATGTCTATACTATCTCTAAATTATTGTTTGTTTAGTTGAATAATATATTGAAAGATGATAATAGCAAAACAATCCAATCACACCTCTCTCTATTACAACTAGGATAACATCTAGATATCACTTTAGAGCTATAATATTGTGATTTTACAATATTATCTAAATATGTAATCAGAACATATAATCACTTTCTCCAAATAATATGGCATAGCATTACAATAACATTAAACCAAATGTCCCCTAATTTTTTTTTTATTTTATTTTGAAAACATAAAGACTAGATCATTCTGATATCTATAAGGAAAGTGCACTTCAAAAACCAAGCTGGAATCCCCACTTGGAAGTGTTGGATAGAACATCAAACTAGACAGTCCAAGTAACAGTGACAACAATTTCCACAGCAAAGAAATGCTCCTAGCTCAACCGGCTAGATTGCTGCTGGCCCCTCTGGATTCTTACACCAATCATCTATTATCTTATTTATCTTTACATTTATGCACAATTATCTCAAAAACAAGCTAGGTGTCAATGCTCTACTTCCACCATTGTAAAAGAACACATCAGAGTCCTAAGCTATAAGTTGAAGGTCCATACACTTAAAAGAACTTCAGTAGAAAATTTTATTAATAAATTTGTTAAAGAAATTTCACAAGAAGCTGCTAACTTATCACCGCGCTCATCCTATCCTATTAACACCCTATTTAGCCATCCCGTACAAATTCAGTGAAAGCAACCAAAACCCTAATTCCATCTTCTTCCTCTATAGGATCAAAAAAGTACTATTAACCTGTAAAAACTGAAGTCTGAGCTCCAAAAATCAAACACTGGACAATCATCGATCCCAGCAAAGGTTTCAAAGTTTCAGCGAATTAACACGAACAGTCTGTAAGTTATCAGACGAAACCAACTAAAAACCCCTCAAGCAACTACCATAATCCAATAAAACCCTCATCGACATGCTCAAAATCACCCATGACGATGAGTCCGAGTTCGTACCTTCAATCTAACGGAATCGTTCCAATCGCCAGTAGAAGCAAATCAAAAAGCCGACAAAGTGTATAAAGCGCAAGCCTGCTTTGCTGTTAATGGCGGAGAACCGTCCGACACTGCGCGGCGAGCTGAAAGAGATGTTGGATGATTGGATCAGGAGGCCGTGAGGAATTAGAGCATCGACTCCTTTATTGCCGATTGGCCCCATAATCTCGGCTACCGTCAGAGCTTTTGGTAGAATCTTCGCTGCTACGATTTCGGGATCCGGTGACCATGAGGTGATTAACCCCAGCGTCGACCAAAGAAGTCTATAGCCGATGCTATGGCTTTAAAGAAAAAAAAATATTTTATAAAATTAATGAGAAAAAAATATTTTAATAATAAAAATATATAGAATAAAAAATAAAATTAATTTTAAAATTAAAATTTCAGTTAAATATTAAATAAAATTAATTTTTAAGATTAAAATGTAAGATAAATGTGAAACAAAATAATTAAAATTTGTAATAAATTTTAAATATTATTAAAATATAATTTTACATGTTTTTCGATTTTAATGAAACAAATCCTATAAAATAATAAAGCCGTGTGTAACGCTACCCACAAATTATTTCAAATATGTAAATTTTTCTGTGCCTAAATTTAAATCTAATTTAATTATTATACATCTTTTGATTATTGGATTGTTTTTGAGTTACTTTAAAAATTAAGTGATCATTTGTTTGATAAATTAAAATTAATTTAATTTAATTTTAAATAAATACATCATATTATATATAAAATTTAATATTAAAATTAACTATATTTTAAATCATATATATAAAATAAAAAAATATTATTATTTTATATTCTAAATATATATTAAAATAATAACTAATTTATAGTATATTTTTCACATGTCACAATAAAATAATTAATTTTATTTTATAATAATTATAATTTTTAAATAAAAAAATATTTAATTTTATCTTATTTAAAATTAAATTTTACAAATAAACGAACTCTAAACTATCCAATTTAGCTACATGATTCTACACTTTGATCATAGTATTACCTAAATCTAAATCAACTTTAAATATTATAAGAGCATTAATAGTAAAAATTAAATATTATATTTTTATTTAAATACATGTCATCTCGTAATTAGCTAAACATATATGATATACAAATCATATAATCATCATTATTTTGAATTATTTAAAAAAAATTAATAATATTTAAAATTTAAGTACAATATAAAAGATATAAATCACTTTAATGATTTTATTGCATAAATTTATTTAATACTATTACCTAAACCTCTTTAATATTATTGTCTAAATTTGAACATTGAGATTGTTTTACTTGAATTTGTGTGAAGGTTAAAGTTACATTATTTTTCATATTTAATTTAAATTGAACATAATATTACATATTGTTAGAATTTTCTTTAACAGCTTTAGTCGAATGGTCCTACTCGAACAGCTCTAGTTAAATAGTTTTTCAAGGAGATATCACTAAATCATATCTTCCGTACTACTATGTCAACTTAACATTTAAGGCAGCATAGGGATCTACTATCTAATCGTCATTTATAGGAATAGATGCCTGACGTAATAAATTGTACCCATTATATTCACTCTTCTCCAAGCTATAAATAAAAGCAGAAGATGAACCAAAAGGGGGAGACGAAAAACTCTTTCTTTCTCTCTCTCTCTCTCTCTGTCTCTCTTACACTCTCTCATGTACTTATTCTCTTATTCGGTCTTCATTTAGAGACCCTCAAGCTTGTAAAAGAAAAAATTTGATTAGTGAATTTAAATCGCCTAAACGATATTGTGATTTTTCCCTAAAATACTTGGATTTTTACATAAAATTATCGTCCTATTTCATTCTATTTTGACATATTTTTTTGCATCAATACATATAATAAAAGAGTGTACACAGTAATAGATCATCAATTTCAGAACTTAAATATTATAATTCTAAATTTATAATTATGTTACAAAAATTGTAAGACCTTAGAAATTTAAGTGAGATGATTTAAAATTTACAAAACAACTTTCAAAATTTTAAAGAACTCAAAAATATGCAATTTATCTTTACTTAATTTTCAGTGCGAAAATTTGAATTTTTTTTTATGGCAATAAATATTTTTTTGATTTTTTTTTGGATAATATGGAATTTGGAATGTTTTTTTTCGAATAATAACGTATATAATATTCTATATTATTATAATTATGTGTACTACACTTATTTTTGAAAAATTACACTGCAGTTTTAGAAAAAGTATATGAGGTGTAAGAAAATTATGTGGGATATAATTTTAAAAAAGAAATATTTGATATATAAATATGATGATATGAAGTGTTATATATGTAAATGTTTTTTTTTTTTAAGAAATTTTGAATCATACGGCCGATGACTGTAGAATTGTAGGACGGAATTTTAATTTATATTTTTTTTAATATCCGAAATAGAAAACGTTCGTCTGCTGAAGGCTGAGGCCACAAAAACTTTTCAAAATTGCGGTGAGCGTGGATCGAACACGCGACCTTCAGATCTTCAGTCTGACGCTCTCCCAACTGAGCTATCCCCGCATTGATGTTCGGGTTGTAGCCCACTAGTACTTCTACTCTGTTAGGCCAAAATTATACCCTTTCAGATTTTCTCATAAAATTAAATCAAGAATTATTTTAACGTCTAAATAAAATGTAAGATTAATATACTTATACATTTATATATTTAATAATATATTATGTATTTTATATAATTCTCAAAATAAAACCTTATCTCAATACTCACTAGGAATCAATATACTTTTTAAAAATTGAAATGCATATAATTTTAGAAATTTGAATATATTTTTGAAATTAAACTATGATTAATAATTTGCAATAAATAAGTTAATTAAATGAATTATTTCTTAAAAATATATTTCTATGGAATCCACATTTGCATAGTTGTATGTTATAGTGCTTGTTGGACTAATACTATATTGTTACATATAATGCATGTTAGAGCTTTAATAACTTTGACACTTGGCACTTTTTATGTAAGATTCCACTCAACTTCACTATAAAAAAAGATTCCACTTAATTTCCTCAAATCATATTAGTAAATTTCCATCACATGTAAGAAGGAAGATTTTTTTTTTGAAAAAAAATATTATGATAATAAGTAGAATTTTACTTAAATATCTAATCAACTTTATTGTAATTTACAATTAACTCAAATTAATTCTCAACTTTAATTTATCCATAGGTCATCTTAGATTAATGGATAGAATTAATTGATGATTAACTGGTAGACGATGCCCATATCTTTCACCAAATAATTTTTTTCTTTTGATTCAATATTGTCGATAAATCCCTCATGCTAAGCTTGCCTAATGGACTCATAGTCATTTTACGAAGTATTTTTATTCTATCTAAGTGGCTTAAGAAATATAACATTTTATATTTTATGTGAAACGCTACTGTTGTGTGATATTTTATGGAAATAACAGTCATGAATATTGAAGGGATTATAATACATAATGAGTATATTAAGAAGAAAAGATTCATGAGTATTCAAAATTGAATTTGAATATAGTATTTCATATTCCCGTATGAAATGCTAACGATGAGGCATCTCGTGGACTGTAAATCCCAATTATAGTAATCTTAAAAGAATTCTTTCCAGAGAAAATCTATAATTCTTATTTGTAGGATTTCTTATTTGTAGGACTATGGCAAATTCATGGAAAGATAAAAATTTGGCTTCATATATAGCATCTCAGAAATATACATCTTCCCCGAGAACGTACAAGCAAGATATCATATTCCGAGAAGAAAAAATAAATATTGACTTCTTGGATAAATATAATCAGCAAATTATATCGACACTGGTAGCAACTACCAGCAATTATAAGTCAGCTATTTCAATGTCTCCCAAGATATATAATATTATCAATAGTCTCTGGAAATTAATCGGAGGCTTACAGCATAATACTTCTCTCCTATATAATATCCGAGAAATCATTTCTCATATTTACAATATGAAGCTCTCTCTAAATAATATGATACAGAAGGTCCAGCACGAAGAAGAATTTTCAAAATATTTACTCCAGAAATATGAGAATTTTCATCCTCAATAATATGAGGAATTATATTCTATATTAGAAATGATATATAACTATAAAAATATCAACTCTCCAAATATAAAAAGAGCAAAACGAAAGGAATGTTTGAAGAAAGTAAAGACATTACTATCAGAAAACCTTCAAACAAGAATTCTGGACATTATATATGAAGATAAGACACTGTCATATTTACAAAATAAAATATTAATCAGTCTACCGGATGGCCGACAGAGAATGTTTGTTGCCTTTACACCACATATGAAACGCCCAATAGAATTGGGCATAGTCCGCAAAATTATCATTGACACACATAACTATAATGAATGGAGTGGATTTTCTCAAATCATCAAGACCATCATTTATTCTACTGAACAATACGAACGAATTCTGGAGTTCAAAATTATTTCTACATTTGTTGAACAAGATCAATATCTAGTCCATCCAGCATACCAAATATGGCGTCTCACTAGACAGCAAACTCGTGGACAGCCAAATATGAAAGAGTTCTTTGGTTATTTCTAGGATCATGAACAAACAAAAAATTTATCAGAATTACTAACGGTTTATGAAAAACGACATAATTGTCACTTTCTGAGTAATGGACGCATCCTATTATATGATGAGGACAACCTAACTGAAATTGATGCAGGAGATAATAATAAATTAAATTTTCAGTGGAGTTCTCAAATGGAAAAATTACTCCTAGATGTTCCTCCAGGATATTCTTATACTCCAGACACTCTCTCTATACAGTCCACCTAAAGAAAGACTTCTTCACAAAAATAAGACGCATCTTCCAATACAGCGACGGTAGTTGTCATAGTGGTCATAATAATGCGCATCGACAAAGCATCCAGCAATAGGAGCAATAATAGAAACATCCAACAATAAAGGAGTAATAATAGAGTATAAGTTTGCGGACTATGCCTAATTCTATTGGGCGTTACTATGGACACATTAAAATATGTTAAAAATATAACATTAAAAGTTCAAGCTGAAGATAATTACATTGCATTATTTTTTCCCATTATTTATTTCTGCAAAGACTTCTCGTGTGACATGATTATAGGAATGAACGTGTTAAACCAATATTTATCTATAACTATTCACAAAACCTATCATACATTGGAAATAGAAATGATCCATATAATATAGAAATTTTTCAATGGATCATTTCTATATTGCATTATTTTTTTCTATTATTTATATCTGCAAAGACTTCTCGTGTGACATGATTATAGGAATGGACTTGTTAAACCAATAATTACCTATAACTATTCACAAAACCTATTATATATATACGATAGAAATGATTCATAAAATATAAGAAGGCATTTCTCTTTTAATTTACTTGTGAATTCAATTTCAACATGAGTGCCATAGAGATTCATGATTGACAATCTTGTGTTAATGTAGTCATATTAAAAAAAAATGAAATACTTTGTAATTTTTATATATCAAAATCCAATCAAAATTTCTATATGAAAAAAATGTCACTTAAGTGAAAAAAGTGATTTTACTTATTTAGGTCAACTATTAGACCATGAAGTGGTACTTAATTGCTAATTTCTAGATCTCAGTGTGCCATAGGTAAGGGAAGTACCCGAAATTCAAAACTTACTTATATTTTACTTACCTCAAATTTTATATGACTCGAAGTCAGCTCACTCAAAATAAAATCAATTCAATTTGTAATTAACACAATATTTATATAATGGCATACAAGTAGAATTTGGGATGTGTATTAATATATTTTAGAGTAAATTGCATCTGAAGCCTTGAGGACTGAAAGGAGTTGCAAATTAGTCTCAACTTTTAAAATTTTATTTAGATTTCTAAGATTATAAAAATGCTATAATTTTGGTCTCTTTTTCAGAATCTCATTATTTTTACTGATTTTTTTCTCATTTTTATTATTTAAAATTATTTATATATTTTAAAGAACTATTATACCCATTTATTTTTACCATTCTTTAAAGTTAAACAAAAATTGAAGATGTAATTTCTCTTATTTTTCTCTATTTATATTAAATTATAAAATAAAAATAAAAATATTAAAATTTTAAAATTATATTCTAAATAATTATAAAGTCAATAAATGAGAATAATTTTATAATATATTAATAAAAATTAGTAATTAGATTTTAATTCGGATCAAAACTACAGAATTTTTACAATCATGAGGACTCAAATTAAAATTTTTAAAAGATTAAGACTAATTTGCAATGCCCATATGTCTTCAAAGCTCTTGTTTTTTTATATATTATATTTTATGTATATGAATATATTATATAAAATATATATTGAATATATTTATATAAAAATATAAATAATACATTTAAATTTAAATAAAATTATATATAATATATCTTATACGTAAAAAAAATCTAATAAAATAGTATGATTTAATATTAAACTCTGATTTAATTTAAATTGAATAGATTTTAATTAATTTGAATTAAATTTAACTTAAATTTAAAATTTTCAAATTTGAAATGGGCCAAACTCACGAAGGCTTACTCGTCATCACGCCTAAGCCACAGGTAGGGCAACAGGATTGCCGCCACAGGTTAGGTTTATATTGTTTATTATTTTTTTTTGATAGAGCCACAGAGTAACAGGGAAAAAGAGCAAGAGCTCTACACACCGGCGGCCAGCCGGTGCTCTCCACGTCCTTCTCCACCGGCGCCGCGACGCCCCGAAGTTTCCCGCCTACTTGTATCCCCACACCCCGAATGCTGTCGCCCCATCTTCATCGCCTTCTCGTCTGCCCCAATCCCCGATTCTCTTGTTTCCTTCGCCGCCCCCTCACTGGGGACCTCCGTGCATTGTCCCTTCGACAGTCGCCGGCGGCTGTTATCGGGCTTCGGAGCTTCCGTAGTAGCAGGATCGATTCTCTCATCGTCTTGGCAGCCATGGATGCCGTGGTTGCGCCGGTGACCGAGGCAGAAATGGAACGGTTCGTTTTGGTGGCGAACGAGATGGCCGACGCTGCCGGCGAGGTCATCCGAAAGTACTTCCGCCAGAGCTTTGAGATCCTCGACAAGGACGATTTTAGTGAGTAAAGCCGCCGCCGAAGATAATGGTGTTTAGGGTTTATTCGAAGACATACGAGAAAAATGCGATTTTGAGTGGGGTAATGTGTTGTTCTTGCAGGTCCAGTGACGATTGCTGATCGGGATGCGGAGGAATCTATGGTATCGATTATAATGGAGAACTTTCCAACTCACGCTATGTAAGTCGGTTTTGCTATACTTGAAAGGGGAAATAGTTGCTGTTTTTGTTTTTATTTTTATTGGCTTGGTGGTAGTTTTGGGGAGGAGAATGGATGGAGATGCAAGGAGAAATCTGCTGATTTTGTTTGGGTTCTGGATCCAATTGATGGCACAAAGAGCTTCATTACTGGTACATGTTTTCTACTTAGTCAACATCTTTGCTAACTGTTAGTATTGATGCTAATATGTTGAAAATTCAGTTTCTTGTTATTACGTAATGCAGGGAAACCTTTATTTGGTACTCTGATTGCTCTTCTTCACAAGGGAAAACCGGTAGGCCTGGTTTATGTTAAGCTGAAATTGTTTGTCGGAGTGTTTATCATATGAGTATCTGGCTGAGCTTAGGCCATTCACATGGTACTACACTACTAGTATTGTTAACACGGTTTAACTATTTGGACTCAGAGCCTTCATTTAATTAGTACCATCGATTCTCAATTGGATTATGCAGATTAATTGTGAGCCATTTTATTGTGGCTTTCGTACCCATGGGGATCCGCAACATCTATTTATCAAAGGATTAATTGGGATAATACAAGTCATGTCTACATCCCTTTTCCTTTGTTGTGGAATCTCTTTCTTGCATCTAGCTATTTGTCTTTGGTCTACTACTGTCATCTTCGAGCTATCATAAAAGTAAAAGGATCCAAGTTACTATTTAAAGCGAGAAAAGAAAAGACTAAAATTGGCTTGAGATATGGTAAATATCCATGACCTGGCATCAGTCGTGTTCACTGAAAGTATTGTTTTACATAAAGTTATTTTGTATCTAACAAAGCTTCTTATGGCTTGCCTGTTACACTTAAATTTTTCACAAAATTATCTTTTTTGCTCTAGTATCTTTTACTCTGCTTTGGACATGTTTGTATTACTTAAATTTATTCTTTGCAAATTTCATTTAAGCTGCAAATCATACTGTTTTTGGTTTCATATGTCGACTCTCATTGATTGGGTTAAAGGTTATTGCACCTGAAACTGGCTTTCATTTCTACATCAATGGCTTATTTCTTTGATCTACTTTGTGCCATGTCATTATGGTTCATAGTAACAGATGAATGTTTCTATTGTTAAAAGATGCAATTAAAAGTGGGCATGAATTTCTCCTGCTTGATTTTGTAGAATATTTTGCATTCTTGCTTTATGGTTGTAAAGGATCAAAATTTTTTGGTTTGTTTTCTTTTGTCTGTGCAAAGTCTATATAAATTGTGAAACTTCAATTTTCTTGTGGCATTTAGATTGTTGGCATCATTGACCAGCCTGTTCTTAAAGAGAGATGGATAGGAATGAATGGGAGAAAGACTACACTCAATGGACAGGAAATATCTACACGAACCTGTGGCAAACTCTCCCAAGCTTATCTGTATCTAACATGCTTCTTCAACTTTTGTTGTTGAAAAATTCTACCTAAAAATCTTATATTATTGTTTAATTTATGTTGATGGAATATAAGCAATATGTTTGTTAAGTTTAAGTTCAATCTCAAATAATTGTGAACAGCTATACAACTAGCCCACATTTGTTTCTTGGGGAGGCTGAGGCAGCATTTGGCCGTGTAAGAAATAAGGTCGGTGAGTATAATAATTGTTTTAGTTTGCATAAAGTGTCACGAGTCAATTGGTCATATTTTGTGCCTTTTGTTGGGTGGAGAATTCCATATTTTGCTTATATGATATAATTATTTTTGCTATTGTATTGAGCTACTAAAGGTAAATTTATTCTTTAATGTGTTATTCAAGCTTTTTGTTTTTTCATCAAGGTGAAGGTGCCGTTGTATGGTTGCGATTGTTATGCATATGCACTTTTGGCTTCTGGGTTTGTGGATCTCGTTATTGAGTCGGGACTTAAGGTAACTTTTTTTGATAACATTGCTTTGACTTATTTTCTCTCTGCAATTGCTTTTTTTGCATCTTGGCTTCAGTATGAAATCGTAATTGTGCAGTACTATTCTCTAATATAAAAAGTATGAATTTGCATATGACATTCATTTTCAACACTAATATTCACTGTATATTAATTTTTCTAGTAGTCTTTACAATCTTGAATAATTTTTATACCCAATTAAGGTGATTGCATGATTGATGAATTGCTTATGCATTACTTTTTAATGCTATTTTCTCCAAATTCTAGGTTTAGTGTAGCTTTAGGGAGGCATTTGGTTCAATGCTATATAGATGTTCGTGTCATCAAAATGTTAGTATTATTTAAATATCTATACAATATTATTTAAATGTTCATGTTATCTCTAAATTATTATTTATTTGGTTCATTGTTATTATATTAAATGATAATACTAGATTAATTCAACCTCATCTCATTACATTACAATTAGATGTCATCCAAATTTAATTTTGGGTGACATCCAGATGTCATTTTATAGTGAAAGTTTTGTTATTTACGACGTCATCTAAACATGTTATCAGACCAAACACTTAATTTCTCCAAATAACATAGCATAACATTACAATGACATTGAATAAAACACCTTCTTAATTGAATCTATTACATTTACTAATGGTTGATGCAACAACTGATGTAACTTCTTATTCGGATACAGCCCTATGATTTCTTGTCATTGATCCCAGTGATTGAAGGAGCTGGGGGATTTATAACAGACTGGAGAGGAAATACACTTTACTGGGAGCCTTCCCATGATTCCATTGTGAGAAGTATGATTTTTTTTGTAATTATATATCATTCTCCTTTTTCCCCAAGTATTTCAATCTTATATTTTAAAATTTAGAGCATAAATTTTGTTATGCTTAGCATGATTCTAGCGCCTATTTGTTTTCTAGTGTAACCAACAATGACAATCGGATGCATGGATATCTATTTTTAAGCAATATTCTTGAATGGTTAAGCAAGGTCGTATGTACTGATTACACCTCAAGTAATTTTTGGTTTATTGCCTTCCTCTTTTTTATCTTTGTGATTTTGTACTTACTCACATTTACGTAAAGAGATTTAGTGGTCGATGATGAACATAGCAATTCCTCTATAATATAATTATTTCTAATGCAATAGAGACTAACGCTATCATTCATTTATGTAACCATCTTAATCCCCAAAAGACTAATTTTGTGGATATTCTTTTTCTATTTTTGCAAATCATACGATGTATATATACATGCAAGCCTTGCAGCATCAAGATGCATCTATGTAATTGCAAATAACTATATATATATATATACATATTATATTTCTATATATATACATACACATCAATGTATTTATAATAGATACACTACTCAATTTAAAAATATCTATTTCTTGTTTATTTCAAATAAGAAAGTTCGATTTCACAATGATGCCAGTTCAAGGAATTATTGATTAATTCTATAGTTTTGAAACATAATCACCACTAGTTAAGATGGCAAAAGGTCAAACCTTTGACTGGTTTATCTTATTTTTAACTCACCTAGTGGATATTTGTTGAACCCTTACTTGTCCCAGTTGTAACCGCCCTGCAAACTATTTTTGAAACCTGACACACCCCCAGCCCACCCTGAGCTACCCAAAAAGTTCATATATAACAAAGACCAATACATTTCAAATAACTTTTATGATGTTAATGTTGTGAAATAAATTCTTTCTTTAAGTAAAAGAATAAAACTAGGAAATCATTAATTGAAATTTAAGTTAAAAGCACTTAGCTTATAATATGAATATGTATATAAATACAATGGTAGGGTTGGCATGTTTGAGAGAAAAATTCATACCTGACTACAAATTGCCTTCCAGTCTAAATTCAAATTATGCCTTATCTTAATTTCAGTAACATATGTTTGATGTATTTTCTTTAAGGTTTCAATGTGGCAGCAGCTGGTGATCACCAGCTGCACAAGCAGGCACTGGATGTTCTACAATGGCAATAAATTGATTGGTTCCTGACGGATAAAAATAATTTATTCTGGATCTGCTCCATTCAGCTGGACTTCAACTCTCCAGGATTTCACTGTAAGCTGTGCTCTAACTAGCAATAAAGATTGCAAGCTCAGAACTGTGTTATTCCTGTTTATCAACTATATAAATCTTTTGGTATGGTTAAGCTCTTGTTCTTGCAAAATACGCTTTGAAATATTCTTCGTTAAGATTTACTCGATTTGATTTGAGTGATATCAAGAAATCTAGAAATCAATAACTTAAATATTCGAGATTGTGTTGTTTGAAATGAATGGTAGTGTTCTAGCTCATCAGAATCTTTTAGCCAGCAACGTAGCTACTAATTAGCACTAGGATTTATATGCCAATGGATCAAATTATAATCATGTAGGTAGAACTCTAGTTATCAATCAGTTGGTTGATTTATGGCTGTGATCATTTATGATCATGAGTTAATGAACATAAAAGTTTATGCCCTGGGTAGATTTCTGTAGTAGCAGAATTGCAGTTGTGATTATTACTACTGTTATTAGTATCGTGGTTTAAAGTTTTGCTAAAATTGATTTGTTTTATTTTAGTTTCGGTTAAGACCGATCTGAAACTTATCGGTTTTGTTTCGGCTGAAATTCTCATGTTAAAAAAAACAGAAGAACTGTTGGAATACTATGAAAATCGGATATCTTATTTTATTTTAGAGAAAACTCTTAAAAAAGTACACAGATGTACATAAACTTTCGGCAAAAATTAAGTTATTTGTGGCAACTTGATTAGGTTCGATAAAAACAAATTGGATCATGGTTGATCTGTGATCCAACCCGACAAAAATAATAGATCAAGTTAGAATTCGGATTGGGTAAGCGGTAAATAAAATGTATCCAATTAATTATATTTTGGAATATAATTTCGTATTGGTCAAAATCATATTACCCCTATTGGGAGAAATTGTGAAAAGGCAGCAGCTATATTTTAACTAATTTTAAAATGAAACTGTTACATATATATATATTATTAAAATTGAGCTGTTCTGTATAATTAATATTTAAATTTTTAATATTACATCTTAGTCATTAAAATTGTATAAAAATTATAATATTTATTGCATAGCATAATTTTGTAATATATGTGTTGTAATTTTTATATAATTTTAATAAATAATATGTAATGTTAAAAAATTGAGTATTTTATTATAAAAAAATAAGTATTAAATATATAAAATAATTAAATTTTAGTAACATGTATTTAATTATTTTTTAAAATTAATTCTAATACGAATAACATCAAAAAGCATAAAAAAGTCTTGTATTTACTAAATTGAAAGTCATGATAAATCTTTTTATAAAATTTAATTGTGAAGTGTATTATATTTAAATTAAAGTGTTATATTCAAAGATTTTTTTTTACATAATATAATGTTCCAATTATTTAAATGGGTAGGAACCCTCTTATTGTCTAGAATCTTTGAGTTCTCTGTTGAAGGAGCTCAGGATTATGAGCAATTTTTTAGTTTGGTTTTTGATCGGTTAGGCACCGAATAGTTAGGCGTCACGTGTATGCCGGCTCACCCACTGCGCATAAGTGGCACCCTGCAGTTCAGCCCCAGTCTCTCTCTCCCTCTGACTTGTGGCCGCCCCTGCTCTCCCGCTCCCTCTCCCTCTCCCTTTTTATACACACGCACTCTCTCCCTTCCTCTTTGCTCTATCTGCCTCTTTGCTCTATCTGTCTCTTTGCTCTCTCTCTTTTTCCTTAGGAGAGCGCAAAGATCGGGGGGAATGTGTGAGAGGTGAGAGAGAGAAAATGAGAGGGATAGAGAAATAAGAGAGAGACAGTTGAGAGCGGGCGTTCCAGTTTTTTGCCTCTTTTGCTAGCTTATGCTGGTAGGACTTAAGAGGGGAGAGAGAGTGGGAGAGAATAATTTAAAATTTTTATAAAATTTTAATAATTAAAAAAAAAGTATTTAAAAAATAATTATATTAAAAATCAGAAACTTAAATATTAAATTTTTAAAAATTTAAAATCTCTATGATATTACATTTTAAACTAAAAAAAAAACATGCAATTTAACTTCTTTTTTTTTTTTTTAATTTAAAGCATGTGAAACGTGCTATCATATTTTGTTTTTATATTGCAAATGCATAGCGCCTGCTGTATAATTAACTAATGTATTCAAAAAGGTGCGTCACATGCTTCTGATGATTTATTGATTTATTATAGTACTACTATTAATAGTAAGGATAATTTAAAAACCTCTAAATTCATCTTCGTAACAATTTTTTTGTATTTATAAATTATTTTTTAGGAAAAATTATATCTGTTGCCCCAGAAAAAACACCGCTTATCTTTTTAACTCATAAAATTAAATATTTACTCATATTATCTTCTATTTTAAATATAAATTTATATACGATATTCATGCTAATATTAGTTAGAAAGATTTGTGACAATCGATGTAGAGAGGGCAAATCTTAGAGGTTGTAAAGGGTGCTACTTTTTTTTGATATGATTGCAATGAAATTTCACAAAAATTACGATAAAAATAATGTCTCTTATGATTTTTGGAAGGTGGTAACTCTTTGCGGAGAAATGGTCGAAAGGAGCTAAGGAGAAGTATTATAGTGAAGAGAAGTTCGGCAAGAAGATGAGGGGGGTTAGGGTTTACTGAATTTAACAATTTATGCTAACAAAATGATGTTAATAACTCGGATTAAGTTAAAAAAAACTACACGCAAACAGAAGTTTAATGTTCGTAAATTCACGTTTAAAATTGAGAATGATGCTAACAAATTCACAATTTTAATTTTGAATTTAGTATTTTCTCCTGGAAAAAATATAATTAAAAATCAACGTGACAGATATTCAGCCAAACTGACTAAAGTTTATGAATATTTAGAGTAAAGTTTTAAAATTCAACCGAAATAACAAGATTTCTTTAGTTTCGATGGAAATTGGTATGGAAAAGGAAATTGGTTGAAAGCATCGAGTTTCGGCTAAAATCATCGAAACTCCAGGTCAAACAAATTAAATAATTTCTTTATAATTTCAATATATATATTTTATAATGTCTTATAATATTTATATATTTCAAATATATTATATATTTTTAATTAAAAAATAATATTTAATAATTATTATTAATAAATTTAATTTTGAATTTATAAATTTAAATAATTTATAAAAATTTTAAAAGGTAGACATCAAAATTAAAATTATCAAAATTAATATTTTTAACTTGTGATCGAAATAAAAAATGAAACTGAGTTTTAAAAATTCGACTTACTGAGAATTTAGTTTGTATAAATCGTTCAGATACCAAAGCCCTCCACTCGACTCGCCCCCAAGTTTCCCGCCTGCTAACCCTTCACCACCAGAATGTCGTCGTCCCAGCTTCAACGCCTTCTCGTCTCCCCTAATCCCCGTCTCTCTCCTCTCCCTCGCAGCCCCCTCGCCGGAGACCTCCGTGCATGGTCCTTGCGACGGTCGCCGGCGGCTTCTCTCCGGTTTCGGAGTTTGTGTAGTACTAGTAGGATCGTCTCTCACAGCGTCTTGACAGCCATAGATTCTGTGGCTGCTCCGCTGACCGAGGCAGAGATGGAGCGGTTCGTTCTGGTGGCGAACCAGATGGCTGACGCCGCCGGCGAGGTCATCCGGAAGTACTTCCGCCAGAGCTTCGAGGTCATCGACAAGCACGATCTCAGTTAGTAAACCCGCCCCCGCCGCCGAAGATCATTCACTGGGCGTGAACGATCCTGAGTTTGAGCCGAGCCAAGCACAGCTCAAGCTCGGCTCGTTTCAATTTAATTCGAATTTAAACTAACTTTAGTCATAATTGAGTCAACTATCGACTCAACTCAAGCTTTCTAAAAATTAAATTTTTTATAAAAAAGCTCTGTAATAGAATTTAAAATTGTATTAATCATGCCCACAAGATCATTTAGTAAATATCCTAACTACAACTAACACATATTCATGTATAAATAATAAATAATTATAATAAATGACTGATACATTATATGAATTTTTTTTTGACCTGTCAACCAGGCTTGTTTATTAACCTATCTCGTTTATAAATAAGCAAAATCTGAGTCACCAACGACCCAATCTATTTATGTTATCTAATTTATATTGTACATAGAACTAATAATATTTTTATTGGGAAGTTTGAATAAAAAGATAACTGTAATAGTCTGTTTATTTGTAAGATTTAATTTAATAAAATTAAAATTAAATTTAAATAGAGATATTTTTTTATTAAAAATTGTGAATAATATGAAATAAAATTAGTTATTATATTGAAATATGTGAGGGATGTGATATAAAATTAATTATTATATTAAAATATGTGAAGAATATAATATAAGTTAGTTATTATTTTAGTAATATGTGTATTATATGAAGTAAAGTTAATTTTTAATATTAAATTTTATGTGTGATGTGATATACCTGTTTAAAATTAAACTAAGTTAATTTTTAATTTTTAAACAAATAGAACCTAATTGATTAAAATTATTTTCATCGTGTTCAACTGGCAATATATATATATATATGAAAGTCTTCCCCTGATTTAGTTTTGAAAAGTATGATCTTTTGGCATTATATGTCATTCTCCTTTTTCTTTACTATGCTTCAATCTTATACTATGAAAGTCGGCACATAAAGTTTTTATGCTTGGCATAGTATCTGCACCTACAATAACCAACAATTATGATTGGATACGTGTATATCTCTTGTTAAGATATTGTTAAAAGGTTGAGCAAGATCATATGTAATGATTACATCTAAAGTAATTTTTGGTCTTTTCCTTTCCTCTTTTTAATTTTTATCTTTATGACTTGGACCTCCTAATATTTATGTAAGGCGGAATAGTGGTTGATGACAGACATAGTAATGCCTCTCTAATATAATCATTTTCAATGTCGTAGGCTCTAATGTTATCATTCACTCATTTGAGCGTCTTTATTTCGAAAATACTAATTTTTTTTTTCCGATAAGGAAAGCACTAGTTTTGTGGATAGCCTTTTTATCTTTTGCAAATCTTATGGCATATAAATACATACAAGCATCCCATGCTTCAAAATGCATCTATATTATCGTAAATAGTATGTATATTATATTATATAAACATAAATGAGTATGTTTTTATTTAGAATAGATACATCATTTAGTTTGAAGAAATTGATTTCATATTTGGCTTGACTCATTTGTAACGACTCTGCAAATTATTTTTGAAACCTGACCTATCTCGACCCACCTCCATTTACCCAAAAAGTACATCTATAATAAAGAATAATACATTTTAAATAATTTTTATGATATAAATATTGTGAAATAAATACTTTCGTTGAGTAAAAGAATAAAACAAAAGAATCATTAATATGAAAAAGATTGAAGTATAAGTTAGATACACTAAGCTTGTTGGCATGTATGAGAGAGACAAATTTATGCTTGGTTGTTAACAAGATAAAGTACAGATTTGATTGGTCTTTGTGTGATAGATAGTTAGAAAAAATGGAGATGGAGGGTTAGCGGAACTATGGTGTGAGAAAGGAGAAACTTAAGCTGATCACCGAGTCTTATCAAAAAACTATTTTAAGCCATCAAGCTCATGAATTCAATGAATATAACACGTCAAAGGTCCTTTTTTCATTCTAATATGTCAATGTGGGATTAGCAAACTTAAATGATAAAATCATTTCATATAAACACAAGTATTTGGTAAATTTAATGATGAGATAAATTAAGATAATTTTAAATCTCACAAATTTAAACAATTTAAAATTTAAATAAATTTGGACTGATAGAAAATAAGAATTTATCAAATAGAATAGGTCAATCAAATTTAAATTTCATAAATGAGATTTTAAGTTTTCAAAAATTAATTGACTTCTTTCAAATTTTATATCAGCAATAATTTTTTTTGGTGATTAATAAAATAGTGTAAGCAAAATTGAAAAATAAAGATTAGCAGTAACTTTAAGGGGTAGTTTGATTTAATGCTATCTTGATGTTATATTATATTATTTAAAGAAAATGATTAATTGGTTTGTTTGATAACTCAAGATGACTCACATAGTCGCGGATTGCACGGGCTCATAGAGGCGGAATGGGACGACAGTGAAATCTGGCATTGCGGAGGCGGAAGTGGAACCAGACTCAACTAATGCGAGACGATGGCGGAAGAAGGCAGTTAGGGTTTGGAAGAAAAGGGGAATGGAAATTTAGAGAATAAAGGATAGCTAGGGTTTCAAGAATTCTTCCCTATCCCTCTCTTTTAGAATATTGATCTCTTCCAAAATCTCTAAACTAACCCATTCGAAGGTCAATTGCACATTAAGCAAATATTTATTTATCAAAGGTCTAATCAAATGTTTAAATACAAACCCTATATATAAAGGGAATAATTCTATCCTTAAATAAAGATAAGCATGTGATACTAAATAAACTCACAATTTAAAATAAAATAAATAAATAAAACGGATTTGAGTAATTCAAACCTATAACAAACTTTCTAAATAATAAAATAAAATAAAATAGTGATAATCTATATTAATTTTTATGCATTCATGGCATTCTGGATTGTGATCTGATCTGGACTGTCAAATATGCCACTAACAATAACTAACAAAATCATAGTCAAAAACTAAAGTACTCATCACACAAAAACCAAGTCTGATCTATTGTAAACAAAGACCAATTTAAATATGTAGACAGTGGTTTATCCTGTGCTGCTTCACTTCTCCAGCGATTGTTGATCCCCAATCAACTACAAACTGACATCCAGTCTAAAATCTTGTTTTATGCCTTGTGTTAATTTCAGTAATGTTTGTTCCATGTATTTTCTTTCAGATTTCAATGTGGCAGTAGCAGGTGATCGCCGGCTGCACAAGCAGGCACTGGATGTTTTACAATGGCAATAAATGATTGGTTCCTCACAAATAAAAATAACTTATGCTGGATCTGCTTCATTCAGCTGGACTTCGGCTCTCCAGGATTTCACTGTAAGCTATGCTCTAAACTAGCAATAAAGAATGCAAGCTCAGAACTGTATTATTCCTGGTTTTCTAGTATATAAATCATTTAGTATGGCTAAGCTCTTATTCTTGCAAAATCTGCTTCCATTGCAAATATGAAGTTTGAGATGTTCTTCTTTAAGATTTACTCGATTTGATTCCAGTAATAACAAGAAATCTAGAAATCAATAACTCGAAAAATCAGTAAAGTGGTAATTGTGCGATAAGATTGATAATTGATCGAGTAACATATGTTGTCAGTTGTCACAAAGCATAATAGAACATCCGGGATTGCGTTATTTGAAATGAATTTTAATATTCTAGCTCATCGAAATCTTTTAGCCTACAACCATCAGGAGACTTCCAGACTTCCAAGACACAATTGTGGTTCATATTGCTAGATTGATATTTTGCATCCGTTTATCGCACTACAAATGCAAACAAAATATTAATAGCATACTGCTCATGCTTTTACCGATATTGGGTGATTTTGATTGGATGGGGAAAGCTGCACCCTCTGATTTTTGTAACATCTTCAAAACTAAATTTATTTTTTTGTAGTATTTTTGTACTTAAATTTATGACTCAGGCCAATTTCAAGAAATATTTAATTTGCAAGATAGGTACTAATTATTACCAAGATTTTCATACCAATGGAGCAAATTAATCATATAAAACTCTAATTGTCAATTTATTGCTTGGTTTATGGCTGTGATCATTCATGATCATCAGATCATGAGTATATGGACATGGCAAGAAGTTTAGGCACTGGATATATTTCTATCATCATTATTATTATTATTATTATTATTATTATTAGTAGTAGTATTAGAAAGCAATCATTGTACTCACAATGATAATAGAAAGTTGTTCTACAGAGGATCTTAATTTGATAATTTCTTAATTCAAATGAAATTTTATATGATTGATAATTAAATAAATAAAATACTGAATTGATTTCTTCTCAAGAGTGGTGTAATTTTAAAAAATTTGTGTGGCATGCAGGTAAATGCTCATTTATTTTAATATCCAATATATATATATATATATATGTAGTGTGCGCGCGTGCGTGTTTATTATTTTATATGTGATGATTTTTTATTTAAAAGAACAATGCGTTCATTATTTTGTATGTAACAATTTTTTGCTTAAAAAATAAAAACTGATCGGTCAATTAATCACTAGGGACTGTTGGCAGAACATAATTTTATGCAAATCTATAAAATCAAAGAAGTTTCATTCAAATTTTAAATATTTTACGGGGATTCTTTTGGATGGATTCAGTTAAATTTTCTGCAACTTAGCTATACTTTTTAAGAAAAAAAAATCACATTTAAGAATTTAAAATTACTATAATAATTTCAAATTTTTGGTTCTTTATGATTTAATAATTATAAAAGTTTAAATAATTTTTTTTCCAAAAAGAATAAAACTTGGCATTCAAAAAAAAAAAGTCTGCAAAATTAATTATGCTCAAAATAAGATTAAATTAATTTTAATATGAGCAGCAACAAAAAGTCTTCTATGTATTAAATTGAAAGACATGATAAACCATCTTATTAAACTATTTGAGTAAATTACTTCTTAGATTGACAGAGCACTTCAAATTAATTTATAAATTTTAAAATATGTCACATAATTTTTTTGAGATTAATAGAATATTTTAAAGTGATTTATAAATTTAAAAATTTTCATGCAAATCCCTAAGTTTGATTGGGAATTTTAAATTAGTCTCTCAAATTTTGCTTTCCCGAGAAGTAGGCGTGAGATTAGTTTGAAGCAGTCTATTAACTTCAGGAATTTGCATGAAAGGTTTTAAAAAATAAGGACCAGCTTGCATGAAAATTTTTAAAATTCATAAACTAGTTTTATGACATGTAGTTAAAGAGGATGCAGAATGATCATCAGGTAATATCTCATGAGAAAGAAATCACTGAAGTAAAGAGCGGTTCATAGCAGGTTTCTATGCTGAATAATGAGTTATTAAGTGATAAAGAGAGTACAAGAATGAACCATACCACATCGAAAAGGGAATGATATAGACAATTTTCAGAATAAAATTGTGAAGCTAATAATGAGATACTTCGTAGTTAAGCGTACTTGACCTAAAATAGTATTAAGATAGATAACTTCCTGTAAAGTATTCACGCTATAAAATTTCTTAAATTCAAAATAAATAATACTTCTATACTTGAATTAAGAAATGTTATAAGTTTAAAATACCTTATCAATCCTAGAAACTTAGAAATAGTTTTAACTTTTAAAATTTGTGTAGGAGCCTTATTGTTGCTGAAAATTAAGAGTTGTTAATCGAACAAATGTAATCTTTTTATGCGGGCGATAATGCAATAATAAAGAAGGAAAAAAAATACGAGTAGTAAATTTTTATGTGAAATACTAAAAAAATCATAGCATCGAGTTCCTCCACGGTTCGGGGAACATGAACTCATAGTACAAGAGAAAGAGTTTGAGTTCTCAGTAGTACGAGGATCCGTTGGCACCAAAATATTCAGTAGATCAGACAAGAAAACACTACGGCCCATTAGGGCCCACTTAGGGCCCATGCCAGCCCAATTTCTAGATGATATGCATAGAATTAATTTTTTTATATGGTCATATTTATCAATTCGGGCAATCACTAAAATTATAAGATTACATTATATTATTCAGGAGGTTGGATCTCTGCTCTAAATTTTTTTCTAATGAGTTCACTGAAATTTAATAATTATTTCATTTGGGTGCACAAATTTGAATTACTTTTTAATAAATACTTGGCATATACAAATTTCCACTTAGAATAATTTCTTTAAACATGTTAATAATTTCAAAAACTTTTCAAAAAAATTTTTAAAAATAATATTTAGGTTTAAATTGAATTCATTTTATTTTATATATATTTTTAAAATAAAATTTATCTTTAAATTAAATATATAACTATAAAAGAATAATTTCTTTAAAAAATTTTAAAAATATAAAAATATCCTCCCCTCTCACCTCCTTCATTGCCATGGCTATCCATGCGTGAGGGCTAACACAGCTTATTTGATTGGAGAATAAATTTGAATAAAAAAAAAATATTTTATTTTATAGAGTTGATGGGAAGAAATTTATTTTAATATTGGGAGGTGTGTAGGATGTGAAATAAAGTTGATTTTAAAGTTAGAATTTGTGTTGGATATGAAATAAAGTTGATTTTTAAGGTTGAAATTTGTGTTGGAAGTGAAATAAAGTTATTAAAATTTATAATAAATTAAAAATATTATTATTATATTTTTTTGCCCAATTTTGAGCATTTGCCAAACAAGGCCACGCGCTAGGGAGGTGACAAAGAGGATTTTTGATTTTTATAATCATATATTTAATTTAAATATAAATTTTATTTAAAAAGTAAAAAAAAATTATAAATTAAATAAAAAGGTCTAATTAAAATTTAATGTCAATCTTAAAGATCTTATTAAATTTTTTTAAAAATTATGAATCTACTTGATATTATTTTAAATTTAAAGAACTTAGATGATATTTATTCTTTAATTAAATTTATGTGTATAATAAATACCTTTTTAAACTTTAATCTCTTTAATATATATCCTTTTAGGACATATTTTATACATAAAATATTTTAAATATATATTAAAAAAGCATAAATAAATATCAAAATTAATTCAACTTTGATGATTATGATGCCTCTTCTGCATTCAAAATTAATTCAACTTTTTGCAATGCTGGGCCATTTGGTAACAATTTTTGCAACCGTGGGCTTTATTTAAACCTCTGTATATAAAATTGTCAATGTGGTCCCTTTTTAAACTTAATTCTCAAATTAAACCTTACTATATTATAAATATACCCCAAATTTACCGTGAAGTTGTCCACAATTACATGCATGTTTTGATTAATGATATGATACTTTTGTTTAACCGATACAATATTTCGTAATGAGTTGTTTTGAGTAGTTGATTTGTTGTGTTTATGCAATTAAAGGTCTGATTTTTTTTAAAAAAAATGCGATAAATTACACTCGGGCCTATGAGGTAGGCCATTGAGTTCACGCATATCCACAAAATTCTTAAACGTGCTCTTTGAGTATTTTTATTTTTAAATTTTGGACTTCATGTTATTGTGACTGTTAAATAGAAGTGAAAAAAATGCATTACCCTCCTTCTGCTCTCTTTTTATCCCCACCTGTGCATGCGAACAACCAGCATGCACACACTGCAGCTGTGCCCGGTTTGCGCTCGTGAACGATGATCGTGCTCGCCCACAGGGTTGGCGCGGCATGCTTGCATGCCAGCCAAGCGCGCGGCGCCTCCGTGCTGGTGTGCAATCCGCTCATGCATGCAGCAGTCATGCTCGCTTATAAGGCCGGCGCAACCTGTTGCTACCGCTCACAAGGACGACATGCATGAGGAGAGGAAGAGGGAGAGAGAGAGTGAGGATGGTGCGAGTGCTGGCATACTGCCACCCTCGACATAAGCGCCTGCAAAGAAGAGGGAGAGCAGGGCATAATAGTCATTATATATATTTTTTAAAAAATTAATTTTAATGATAGTTTTGACGGAATGCGTTAAAATGGACTCAATTGGATAATTTGTGAGCCAGATAGAACCTAGATGACCAATATTATTAGTATTTAAAACAAAGAGAACTCGTTTAAAATTTGGTAGGCCTGTTGAATTTAGTGTATTACTTTAGGAGCCTGAGTGAGTGTAATTTACTCAAAAAAAAATTATATTCCAATATATTATAAGGGTATGTAAGATTTTTCAGAGACTCAGAGTTACAATAAAATTACTCCAATTTAAAATGTTGACACTGCTTTAAGGGGATAATACCATGCTTCTATATTGAACAAAGAATGTCAAACTGTTGCAACAAATATAATAAGAAGTCTGAATATAAACATTATTTGATCGCAAGTAAGAATTCTCATTGCCGTCAATATCTCAAGCTATCAAATTAGATCATCAAACTCGAAGCAAAACTCCATCGAACCACGTGACACCGGCTCAGTCAGAGACATGTTTCGATGAAAATGATGTTCCTCTAGATTTTGCAACGAGCCCATGTTATAAGTCGTTACAAGCATTTCCAAATTACTAGAGCTGCTCCAGTTGCTGCTGCAGCTTGCACTGTCATGCTCCGAGAAACCCGAGCTCAGGATCGAAACAGAATCGAAATCAAAGCCCAAATTATTCGATTTCACATCCGTCTCCTCCCAAAGCTTGACTGCTGGGAACGGGTCGAACACCGGGTTGCTCGGTGAGTTCTCTGGTAATGGTTTGTGAGTGCTGGGGTCGACCCCCTTCTGCCGAAGCTTCTTCTTGATGCAGGAGTTCCAGTAGTTCTTGATCTCGTTGTCGGTTCTCCCGGGCAGCTGGGAAGCTATCTGAGACCATCTGTTCAGAGATCCAAAAAATACTTAACGTTAAATTATGGGAGAGTAGAATTGAAGGATATTTCTGCTGCTGAAAATCAATCACTACTTGTTTCCAAGGAGTTCATGGAGAATTATGATGAGATCTTCTTCTTGCTGGGAGAAATTGCCTCTCTTGAGATCTGGCCTCAGATAATTTATCCACCTGAGCCTGCAGCTCTTCCCACACCTCTGCAATCCTGAGTGAGTTTCTAGCATTAATTAATTGGTGATCATCACTCCTAAGAAGAAGCAGATAACTGTGTGAAGGAATTAATGAAGAGATATACCAGCCAGTCTGGGGACAGAGCTCCAGCAGGTAACTCCATTAATGATAATGTGATTGTAAAGCTTCTCATCTTCTTCAGGAGACCACAGTCCTTTCCTTAGCTTCTGCTTCAGAGAACATGATTGTTTTCTCATTTCTATTTGGTGGTTAGTTTGTGGGTGGTGAGGGTTGGTGAAGAATGGAGAGAAGTGGGAGTTTTAGGGATTTTATAGGTGGTGCTTGGTAATGTAGCTGTCATAATATAAAAATTATTCCGCGAGTTTAAGGTTTTAGGTCCGTTAGTAGCAACAATAACAACAACAAATTGAATTTTTATCTCACTAGGTGGGGTCGGCTACATGAATCCTTTGTCTTCATTGCACTCTATTAAGGGGGCATTTGGTTCATTGTTATCTTGGTGTTGTATTATGTAATCTTAATCTAATTGAAAATTATTTATAGATGTCATTAAATAAACAATTGCTTTCTTTAGATAATATAATATAACATCAAGATAATACCGAACCAAACGCCCCCTAAATAACAAATCTTTATTTAACTTTAAATATGTAAGATCATTCCTTATAATTTTTTCTTATATCTTTTTTAGTCTTTCTTTTCTCTTTTTATGTGAACAAAAGGTTTGTTAGCATCAGATGGTATCAAATTAAGATAGAGATCACAAGTTCGAATTTTAATGATCTTAATTATTTATAGCATAAGATTTTAAAAAAGTACCAGCTCAATATTATAAAGCAAGTAAGCTTATGGGTTAAAAGGGGTATTAGAATATAAAATTATTCTTGAATTATAGCCGACAAGCGCAAGCTTTTAGGTTAGTTATTAACCAAAGATTTAAGAAGAGCATTGTCATTGATCGGAATAGTACTTTTTGGATTTTGGTTTAGTATAAATTTGGGTGTTAGAGATTAATGATCTGAATCTTATTTGGCTTAGCCTGAAGAGCTTACAATGTGGCAATCTTAGAAAAAGAAAACAATGTAAAAGATGAATTCTAGGATTAGGTGATGGTAGCGGAAAGGAATCAGGTCGATTCACCCCACAGTATAAACTCATTCTATTTTGATCTACTCTTGGGTCTAGGCTTTTGTTTTCTATATATATTACTCTATTTGTATGATAAAAATATTCTGAAATATTCGTTGCTCCTTCTCACACTCATTTTTATTTGATATAATGATCAATTTTCTCACCTGTTTTTAGTTTTTCTTCAATGTTAAACTTTTTCATGTAAATCTATGTATTTTTCTCTTTATATTTTTTGATTGTTTATTATTTTTGCAATATCATTGGGTTCAGTTAAATTGATTTTATGAAAAAAAATTACCTTTTAAAAGGGCAAATTGGATATATTTCTCTATTTAAATCAAAATTTTCAGCTATATCTATAGCTTAAATTATTTGTTATTTTGAAGTAAAAAGGCCTACTTACCCTCAAATAATCTTAATATTAATGTGATAATTCGAAAATTTGAACTTCTTATTAATGTGAAGTGTAACACAGAAATGATTCGAAAATTTTATCTTCTGCCTGGCACCAGGTTTGTAGAGACAAAATTCATATATCACCAAAATAAAAGAAAATTTATTAGAAAATATTTAGGAATAAAGTCTAATTACAAATATAAATCAAAATAAAAGCAATCTTTTGTTAAGGTCCTATTTAAATCCTTTTAGACCATTTTTAAAGATGTCATATTTTTTTTTAAAAAAAATTATAAGTATTTCTGAAACTTAAAAAATATAAATATAATACGTTTATATTTAATTAAAGATTCAATTTTCTCTCTCTATTTTTTTAAGTTTTCAAAGGTATTTACAGTAAAATCTCTGTAGAGAATTATTAATTACATATATATATATATATATTCCTTTCACTTATTATGCACTTTAGTTCCTAAATTAACTAAATTAATTTTATAATTTATATTAAATATGAATAATTTTTTTGATATTAATTAAAATATTTAATAAAAAATATTTTTTCTGATTAATAAATTAATTTAAATATTTTTTATTTAAAATATTTATTAAATCATTAAATTAGTTAAATTATTCTATTAGTTAAAAAAAATTTTTTATTGTGTCACTTTATCAATATTAAAGAATATATTTACATATTATTTTTAATTAGATGATTCAATTAACTTAGAAATTAGAAGGACTTAAAAATGTAAAGCCTAAATTAGAGAGACCTCACTGTTATTTACCATTTATTTATTTCATTATATTTCACTCTATTGCAGAAGGAATGGCTGCAGAATTTCATGAAAGTCCGTACCCCGCGCATGCCCGTCTCCAGTTGCCCGGCTGCCCACGTTCGTCTCCAAAAGAATCATTTCATTCGGGCAGCCTGCCAGGTCAGCTGCTGGGCCCACCACGAGCACGTAAACCGCAGAAAAGCGTGAACGCCGACAGCAACGCCGTCATCCCCGATTTTTGATTCGCGCACATCTGTTTTATTTTCGTATAAATTTTGTTGGCTTCGTAGCTACATGCACATATATATATATATATATATACACAAAGCAAAAAATATTTATAGATGGCGAAATTTTTTCTTTTATTTGATGTGTAAATAACAACATAGAATCAATTAGATACACACAGTATTATATTTGAATTCGTATCAACGCATCTGGAGCGTACACGTCGATGACCCACATCGCAAACGCACAAATTATATATCGTAGTAAGATATTTTTATATGTATTTACATGAATATAAAATTGTGTGTATTTTTTGGATATATATATTGTATAGACATATATATATATATATATATATATATGTCTGTGTGACAATGTTTGTGATTGATAGGATTTAACTATTAGATTCCTCGGACAGACTTTTCTATCACTCAAACGAGTAGCTTGTCTAGTAGCTCTAACAACCACAACTATGAGATTGCAGATTTTAATTCATTATGCCTTCCATTCAAAAATAAATAATTTAATGAATATGTGGCAATGATCATAAATAGAAGTCTTTTAATTAGACAATTGAAATTGTTAACACGTGGTTCCTGCGCTGCATCCTGGCCGAACACGTGGCGCCTGACAGGCCTGTACTTGATTGGTTATTGACTGACTCAGCTTCAGGTTTTGCAGGACTCTTGACCCAGGTCAAACATCGGGCACGAGGGTTCAACCTACCATCGTCCACGATGACCCAGGATTAAACTTCGTAACCTCGGGCACGAGGGTACGAGGTAACGCCTGTCACAATCAACTTCACCTAACCCCGCCGCTCTCCGTACGGGCGCTCCTTCCAAACGGAGGTACCGGCATTTAAAGCTATCATCCTCCTCGTACAGCTGCGGACCTCTCCGGTGACAGACAAGCGGCGCTCAGAGCTCATCCATCACCTTTCCTCCGGGAAACCAGGGTAGAGCTATGCACGTCAACGGCTATAAAAACCACTGAACAGTCCTCCAGAAAAAGATACAAGAGAAGAGGAGAAAAAAGGATATACACACAGACAAACAAAACTCTCAGAGGGAGAGGATTTTTCTCAATGTATCAGGACCCCAACTGAGGAGCTCCTTTCTTCTTCTTCTTCTTTCTCTCCTTCAACTCTTCTAAAAGCATTGTATAGCCTTCAGGGCTAGGCCTTTTTCCCATTAGTGAAACTTCTTCGTTGACCGACCGGTGGACGTAGGGGATTTCCTCCCTGAACCACCTTAAATCTCTGTGTGCTTTTCCGGTTGCTTCGGACTAAATCTTCTCCCTGAGCCTCTATTAACAGGCTCACCACCTCCTTTGCGCGCCGCCGTCTTCCGGAACTCTCTTTCTTTGGTGTTTCTTGGGATCCCCACATCCAACGTCAACATCTTCTGGTGCTTTTATTGAGACCTAGAAAGATGGTGGCTAGAACGCGCAAAATCAACTCTGCTGCCCGCAGTACACATGCGGGAGAACCCTCTGTCCGGGCGCCGGACGATGGAGCCTCAACTTCTACTTCCCGGCGACGCGCCGGATCTGCTTCCTCCTCCCGAGGCACCCGTGTTTCAGAGCTCCAGGGGATGCTCGCAAACCTCACCGACATGGTCACCGGCCTCACGGCGCAGCAGGCCGTCATCCTCAGGCAAACTCAGCCGGTCTGTGCGGTACTTCCTCCCCCGCC
>JAEMOT010003737.1:0-100223 GCA_019297695.1 Apostasia ramifera | reverse complement strand
GTTGCTGGCTGCTGCAGCAAGTGGCAGCTGGCAGCCCTCCACTCTTATCCAAAGAATTAATAGGAAAATTGCATATTGGTCCCCCTGTTTCTAATCTCTCATAAATAGGTCCAAAAATTATTTCTTTTAAGTCCAAAATCATTCATTCCAGATCCTTCAAAATCAGGTTGTTACATGCATGCTCCAATATGTGTGAGAATTGTGCTCTAATTCATTGTGATGAGTCGCTTTGATTGTTGCGATGATATTATTTTTTGTAGGACTGTTCATGCTTATAAACTTGATTGTTCATAGTTAGTTGCCGTCATTATTTATGTTTTCATTCTATCATTTTCAGATTTCTTGAGATTTTGATCATATAAAAATGTTAGGACTTTATCTCTCAATTAATACACTTTTAGGCATATTCTTGGGATCCCGCTGAAGAATTTCATCAATATTTATTTCTTTGATCAAGATTTTATGTTAATCTCAAGCCACAAACCGTCTCCCATCAGTTTCTTTCTCAACTAATTTGTGTTTGCAGTCATGGGACATTAGACAAATAATTGTAAGCAAGAGTCTCATGTTATTGAGATGGCTATTCTTGATTTTGTAAAGTATATATTACAACGTTAATGTTTATTATGTACAAATAAAGTGAATTACGATATATGATGTGAATGAAATAATATGGCATGAACATATACAAATCCCAACTAAATATCCTAAAAAATGGGAATATAAAAAAATGGGCATTGTACATGAGTATCATCTTTTAATTCAAATAATTTTTGGTTAACACTAATATTAGGGAAATGGTAATTGGCGGTCACGGTGTCAAGAAGAATGAATGATTTTAGATACCTTGATTCTATCTTGCGGAATGATGATGAAATAGATGTTGATATTTTTAACATATGTTAAGCTAGAAGGGTTTAGTAGTGGAATGCATTTGGTATTGTGTGATAGAAAAGTCTCACTCAGGCTTAAAAATAATTTTTGTACAACATTAGTTAGGCAAAAAATGTCATGTAGTGCTAAATGCTGGCCTACAAATTATAAACATACAAATAAAATAAGTGTCATTGAGATAGGAATGTTTGTTGGATGAGTAAGTAAACACGAAATGTAATATGGTGAATGAGTATATTCATAAGAAGGTTAATGTTGCCTCAATTGAGGATATACCCACAGAGTGTAATTATGTTAAAACGTATTATTGTTGGTTGATAAAGGCTCTAGTAACAAGAGTTTGGTTATTTGATTTAACTCATATAAAAAGAGGAAGAGGATGACTAGAAAAGATAGCAAAAAATATAATGAATGACCTTGCATATTTGGAGCTAAATGAGGTGTTATTCGATATAATGTAATGGAAATAGAGGATCAATGTAGCTGACCCGTCCTAGTGGTTGTAGTAGCCTCAATTTTTAATTTAGCATGCTTGATTTTCTTATACAACAAAAAAATTATATAAATGAAGAATTGATTGGTGTGTGGAGCCTAGGTGTTCTCACTAGCATTTATGGAATGGATTGTCACGTGAATGATTGACCAGATGGAGAAAGCAGCAACAGCTAGTTTAGAGTTCTGCAAAGGCTAAATTGTTCGATCTTAGTGGTTCGACCGTTTGATCAAGAATGAGTTGTTCTTTCCGGAGCAATGGACAGACTGCTATAGGGGATCAGATATAAAAAGACAATGGGAGTTTGATCGAATGATAGTGGGACCATCTGATATGTTGATTAGACCATTTGATGCAGTACCACAAGCAACCTATTTTGTGAGTTAGTTTGTTATGTAGATTTGTTTATGAATAGGTCCCTGTACATTCAAATTTGTACAATCTAGATAAAACTTGATCATAGAGAGTGTTCTAGTGTTTGAGAGCGCGAGATTGTGATATTTTATATTCTTTCCATGGACTGATAAAGGAATAATATGATTTTCTTCTAATGTGGTCGTGGTTTTCCTCCGATTTGGGGTCCACGTAAATCTGCTGTATCTTTTTATTCTTTATTCTTCTGTGATTTACATCATGTTTTCTCATGTGGCTTGTGATTTTGATCGTATTTTGTTGCATTCGTGTGGGGTTTCTCTGGGACATTATTGCTAAGTTAGGTTTGATTTCCAACAATTGGTATTAGTGCAAAGGTTCTTCATTTTGCTTTGTTGGTAGTAATAATGGGAGCATGTGATGGATGTTGTAGAGGTGAATATAGGTCGGTTTGATAGTATGGACTTTGGATTTTGAAAGTTAATTGGGGATTTATTGTACCAAAAGATTTATATCAACCCCTCTCAAGAGAGAAGGCAAGAATCATGAAGCACTGAGAATGAGATCTTTTAGATTGATTGGCATTGGATTGATCAAGCTCACATTACCGCGAAATGTGGTTTTCAATATTACCAATGAGAAAAAGACAATTGGTTTGATTTGGGATTTGTGCAACATGTACGAGAAGCTTCGAGGTCAAACTAGTTATGTTTGATGTGCTGTCTCTTCGATCTAAAGATATATGAATTATGTTCTGTCATAGATCACATCATTGGGTTCAATATTACACGACCAACGTGAGTTTGGTGACATTTGTTTTGATGATGTGATAATGGCTTTTACATTGTTGTCTTCTTTTTTTAGAGAATTGGAGTGCAATTGTCACAGCAGCAAGCGGTTCGTTTGACTAGAGAAAATTGAAGCTTTAGTAGGTTCGGGATTTTATTCTGTGTGCAATTCACATGAGGGAACATGGAGATTCATTGGGCAATCAAATGCATGCAGATGAAGTTAGTGTTAGAAATTTCCAGTGAGGTCAAGACAATAGATCCAAATCCAATGGAAGAAGCAAAACTTGAGACGACCTATTGAAAAGGTTTGCTGGAATTGTGATAATGGAGTGCAAATCCCCAAAGAAGCAAAACCAAAGTTAGAATGATAACAAGTCTATGAATGCAACAATTGAGATTAAAATGCTTTGGTGTTTAGCTTAGATAGTATAATAAGGTGTTGGATAATTGACTTTCTCTCTACCGCATGAGAATAGTTCTAGAAATTTATTATTGGGAAGTTCAGAAAGGTTTGTCTTACCAATGGTGAGCGTTTGGACATCACTGGGAAAAGCAAGGCATCAATTGGAGCTCTCTGGAAGTTGTATGATGTGAGTTATATTCTTGTACTATATTGAAATTTGTTTTTCGTAGGTCAACTGGATAGTATATGTTACAAGACTATATCTGGGGATTACTATTGGGGGATTGTCGATGGTTTATGATGCATGGACACGATATGGATACGGGACAAGATATGACATGGACACGGGGGTACATTAACTTTTCAAAAAATAGGATACGATACTTCTTGGGCATGTTAAAAAAATATAATTATTTATTTATTGAAATGTGATAAAAATGAAAGAAAGCATAAAATTGTTCAAACGTATGTGACATCTTGGTTATAGAGCTGTTACTTGTATAAAATTTGCACTACTTATATTGAAGTTATTGAAGACATATATAAAGGAACTGTTACTTGTATTTGAATACACGGAGGTTTGATTAAAGATTTTTCTATTATAGTTGAATTACATTGAGGCTCAACTTTAAGTTTGTATCTTTTTACTTTGATTATGAATGTTCTGGTTGTACATATCTAAAATAAGATATATTGGTGTACGCTCTTCGCAGATGATGTTGTGCTTGTTGATAAAACTAAATAGGGAGCTAAAGTGAAACTCAAGTTTTGGAGAAATATTTTAGAATTTAAAGATTTTCATCTCAGTAGATGCAACAATAATAACCAAGCCTTAATTCCACTAGGTGGGGACACTACATGAATCCTTTGTTTTATAAAATTTACCCATGATTAAATTAGTAGTCACACTATAAGCTAACCAGCCCTAATCCCGTCGAAGTGCTCCCACCTCCGGTGCGTTCCTTCTCCTCCGCTTCCTTCCTCAACTGCCTTCTCACCTTCCGCCTCTCGATGGATCCCCTCCGCACCATCACCAGCACCAGCACTGCTAACCCTCCTCCCCAACCTGACGTCATCTCCCTTTTCCAGTCCAACCGCCCCTTCCTCACCTTCAACCCACTCGACCTCGAGTCCGCCGAACAACTTCCCGACCCCGCGGATGGCGACACGTCCGACGCCGGAATCAATCAACCTGATTGGAACTGGACCGGGAAGATCGTCCAGACAGTGGGTCTCGACGGGATGGGCGTGGCGGTGACTCCGATGGTCATTGCCCCGGCGGCGGCGGCTGCTCACTAGGATCTATACACGACGTACATGGTCATCGTCTACCTCGTGCTCTTCACCGGGATGGGGCTCTCCCTCTTCTTTGTCGCGAAGACGGGAAGTCACTACGTGGGGTGGGTGCGGAGGAGGCTCATATTCTTCACCCACTTCTTCGTCGCCGCCGCCTGCTTCCTTTGCCTCCACCTCGCCCTCCCGATAACCGACGTCTACCTCGGGGCCTCCGAAGTCCTCGCCTATCAATTACAAAATTCTTATCTAAGTCTAAATAACTAAGATCACTCTTTATAGTTTCTTGTCATGTTTTCTTTGGTCTCCCTCTTCCTCTTTGTACATGGGCAAGATCTTAACACTCAATTTTTTTAACTGGAGCTTCAATCGGTCTTATTTTTTACATGTCATCTAAGCCGACTTTCTCTAAGTTTATCCTTAATTGGTGCTACACTTTCTTTCTTTCGGATATATTCATTTCTTATTCTATTCTTTCGTGTATATCAACACATTCACCTTAGCATTCTTATTTTTACTACATTTATTTTATTTGTTTTCTCCTTGCAGGCCAACATTCATTACCATATATCATCGCTGGTCTTACTACAATTTTATAAAATTTACCCTTGATTCTGGATGAGAATTTTCTATCGCACAATACACCAGAAGCATTTCTCCATTTTACCCATCCTGCTTGAATCCTACTAATAACGTCATTATCTATTTCGCCATCATTTTGTATAATTGATCCAAGGTATCTAAAGCGCTCACTCTTCTTAACAATTTGATCACCAATTGTCACATCTCCAATATAAGTATTTCTTTATAGACTATATGTGCACTCCATATATTCAGTTTTTGATCTACTAAAATGAAAATTTTTAGATTCTAGAACATTCCTCCAAAGCTCTAGTTTTGCTTTAGCTCCCTCTTTAGTTTTCTCAATAAGGACAATATCATCTGCGAAGAGCATACACCAAGGCACTTCATCTTGGATATGTTCAGTCATGACTTCCATAATCAAAGCAAAAAGATACGGACTTAAAGCCGAGCCTTGGTGTAATCCAACTGTAATAGGAAAATCCTTAGTCAAACCTCCTTGTGTTCGAACAAAGGTAACAACTCCTTCATACATGTCTTTAATAATTTGAATATAAGCAGTGCAAATCTCTTTCTTTTTTAAAACTCTCCAAAGTACTTCTCTTGAGACTTTATTATAAACTTTTTTCAAATTAATAAAAATCAAATGTAGGTTTTTCTTTTTCCTTAAATTTCTTCATTAAATTTTTTAATAAATGAATAGTTTCTATAGTAGATCTACCTGACATAAAATGAAACTGATCCTACTGATCCAGGAAACTCCTTCATCTCCTAAGGGCTTTCAAACATCTATTAAGATGTTATCTGGTCTTACTGATTTTTTATGTTTCATCTTCTTTAAAGCTTTTCAGACTTTATCGTTTACTAATACGTCGGATGTAACAATAATTTTTACTTTCTTTTGGGGTGCTGAGTTCCATAAGATTAATTGAATTTTCACAACCATCATTGAAAGGCTGTTGAAAGTAACTCATCCATCTATCTTTGATATTTTCTTCCATAAAAAATACTTTTTAATCTTCATTCTTAGTACAGTTTGCTTGAATTAAATGTTGGGTAAAATGCAAGTAGGTCCCTATTGTTTGACCATATGTGCAAGTAGGTCCTATTTTTTAAAAATTGCTCAAATTGATCCATTAGTTTTAAGTGATGTGCAATTAGGTCCAAAATTTAGATTTTACATTAAAAAATATTTATGAAATGACTTTTTTACCCTTAAGATTTTCTTCTTTCTGAGAAGCCAATGGCATTCACAATGGAGATGGCTATGGAAGCTCCAACAAGCTTCTCATGATTTATATGCCCAACAGAGTCAGTGCAAGCTCCCCTTGCTTCTTCACCTCCTTCATTATCGCCTTCTTCGTCCTGGTCTCTCTCTCTCGTGATGGTGGCGGGAGCGCGGCGACGACGACGGCGGTGGGAGTGTCTCCCCGCGGATGTCTCTGAGAGCTCTGTACACGATCCCCTGTTGCCGCGAGCAACCGAACATGGTGTGGCTCTTCCCTGACCCGATCAGGCCGTACATCATGATGGTGCCCCTGGCCCTGGACCGGACCCCCTCGACCCTCGACTCCACAAACCTCCAGTAGAAACCCTCGAGGCCTTCTTTCTCTGAGAGGGATACATTGTCGAGAGTAAAGTTCCTCTAGTCGATGTCGGTGCGGATGCGGACGGATCAGCCGTCACCATAGACCTCGAGAGTTGATGAGCACGAGGGCTTCTCCTTGCTGTCGGGGTGGTCGCAGAACCTCCCGACGACCTCGACTAGGTGCTTTGCTGGGGTCGTTTCTTTCACATAGAGAGGAGAGAGGGAGAGGGAGGCGGGAAGACAAAGCTCTTCCTTAGACCTGGTGCAGGAGAGAGAGAGAGAGAGAGAGAGAGAGGGAGAGAGAGAAGAGAAAGAAAATCTTAATGTTAAAAATATCATTTCGTAAATTGTTTTACTGTTTAATTTAAATTTTGGACCTAATTGCGCATTACCTAAAACTAATGGACCAATTTGAGCAATTTTGAATATAGGACTTGCTTGCACATGTGATCAAACAATAGGGACTTACTTGCAATTTACCCTAAAATCTTTAGTTTTTCTAGCTCTTGTCTTTGCCATTTTATATAATTATCTTTTTCCTTCTTTAGTGTCTAGCTTCTTATATAAATTCTCAAGAGCTATATTCTTTGTATTGCCGACTGCTTTCTAGATTCTCGTCGAGCCACTTTATATTTCTCTTACTTGTCCTTATTTTTTATTTTTAAATCAATCTTTATAACAAATCTTATTCTCTTTAATTTTTTTCTTGTACATCATTTTTTCACCTCTAAATATCTTTATTATATGGAATTATTCGTTTGGAGCCTCCCAGCACATCCTTCGCCACCTTACGGATACAGTTAGCAACTGTCAGCCACATAAGATCAGTTTTCTCGTTAATATTTTATTACCCAAGTTCTAGAACATTTTTTTTAAATGTGCATCTGTTCTCATTCTTTAGATTCCACCATCGAGTCCGAGGATAGGATTTTGATTTATTATTTCTTCTCCAATACTTTATCTCGAAATCTAAAACCATTAATCGATATTGGGTCATCAAACATTCACATGGAATGACTTTACAATCATTACAATTCAAGTGATCTCGTTTTCTTATAAGAAAATCAATCTGAGTTCTTGAAGTTCTATTCTTGTATGTGATAATATGCTCATCTCTCTTCTTAAATAAAGTATTAACAATTAAAGATCATATGCTGAAGAAAAGTCTAAAATAATTTTACCCTCATTTATCTCTCCAAAATCATATCCACCATGGATGCTACTGAATTCCTCAGCAACACTTTTAATATGTCAATTTAAATCTCCTTCAATAAATAATCTTTTCTCCTGAGGTATCTTTTGTATTAATTCTTCCAAATTATTTCAAAATTTTTGATTTATACTCGCATCCGAACCTACTTGAGGAGCATACATGCTTACAATGTTACTAATCATTTCATTGATTATAATTTTTAAAACTATAATTCTATCACAATTTCTTTTTAACTTTCGTTACGTGATCTGTCAAGCTCTTATCTTGAATAATACCCATTCTATTCTTGTTTTTATTTTTGCCGGAGTACCAAAATTTAAAATTTAAACCATTAATTTTCTTGGCTTTCTCTCTAATCTATTTTGTTTTCTGCAGGCACAAAATATTAATTTTTCTATGAATCATAATATCCACCAACTCTATTAGCTTGCCTGTCAGGCTGCCTATATTTCAAGTTTCTAATTTAATCCTACGTACTTGATTTCTTGTGTGATGGACTACTTTCTTTACCCTCATCCGTCCATGATGTGGGGATCCTTGCTCACTTTTCACTACACCTGGGCGTTGATGCAACGCATATTTAGTCAAGAAAAAAGCAGTTATATTGATGCTATGATAATTGATGATCAAATTATTAAAAAGAATAATCACTTTTGATGCCTTGAATTAATCATATAAATTGATGGTGAAATACATAATGACGTTATTAGCACGATTCAAGCAAGATGGATAAAATAAAGAAATGCTTTTGACTTGTGCTATAGAAAAATTTCATCGGGACTTAAGGTTAAATTTTATGAAATTGTAATAAGACTAGCGATGATACATGGTGTTGAATGCTGGCTTGTAAAGAGAAAATATATATAAATAAAATAAGTATTATAGAAATGAATATATTAAGATGGACGTGTGGATATATACGAAATGATAGAATAAGAAATGGATAAATCTGTGAGAAAATTGGTATTGTACCAATAGAAGATAAATGTAGAGAAAGTTGGCTTAGATGTTTGGACACATAAATCATAAGCCTATTAAAACTCCCGTTAGAAAAATTGAGTCATTGTATTTTGCCCATATTCAAATGGAAAGAGGGAGACTAAAGAAGACATGTTAAGAAACTACAAAGTGTAATCTTACTCACTTGGACCTAGAGAAGGATTTGTTAATTGATAGAGCGCAGTAGAAATTAAGGATTTGTATAACCGACCTGATCTAGTGGGATTTAGACTTGATTGTTGTTGTATATGTGACATCTATTTCTCTTTCAATTAAGTTTTTTTTTATATTTTATAAATAGTTAAAAATTGATTGATAAGTCAATTAAAAGGCATTGGGATAGATAATTGTTAACTTGATCAAAACAATCAGCAAGTTAGAAATAATTAAATCTATTAAAATAAACTAATTAATTTGCTTTGTAATTTCCTAAATGTGGATAATTAAGCTAATTTATAAGGTTTAACAATAATGTTATGCATTAAATTTAAAATATTATGATAAAAAATATATATAAATAACTAATTTTCTAATAGATTTAATGTAAAAAAAGTGAATATGTTCATTATGATAAAAATATATATAAATAACTAATTTTCAAGTAGATTTAATGTAAAAAAAAAGTGAATATGTTCATTCTTATAAGCATAGTGATGCTTAAGTATGCAAATGAATTTTTAAAAGAATGAGAATAAGTATGCACAAGTAAGATTGAGAAAGAGCAAATTTCATAAAACATTCTCTTGAAATGTCCTAGAAGTGCCGCTCATATGTATAGATGTGTCCAGGAGTCCATAGTGTGTTGGTGTCCCGCATGTTTCTGACATCACCACGAAATCTTGTTAGAAGTTTATGTGCTTTATAGTTGACGGTGTTATGGTTGTGGTTAAGGAACGAAGCAAGGCACACTATATGATTGAGGAAAATGTGGATATTGTTGTTGTTTTTAGTACATTGTAGAGCTCAAAATGTGCAATTACAAACTTTCACACATTAGCGAGAAGGGTATGACAATGGTGGCATCAAAATGGTATCTGCTTAAGTATTATAGAAATGAGTATATTAAGATGGACGTGTGGATCAACTCTAACTCATGTAAAATGGTACATGCGAAGACTATATTCTAGGCAAGCAAAAAAGTGTTTGAAGAAATTGCATGTACAAGAGTTAGAGTTGATCCATATAATGTTTTGGGACTTGTGTTAGTACATTGTTATGGTAGATCCCACTAAGTGATGATTCTACTAAAAGGTATGAGTTTGTTTCTTGAAAAATAAATTTGATGTTTTTCCTTTTTTTTTTAAGAAGTGGAAGGCTGAGGTAAAGAATAAAAGTGGTCTAAGGATGGGGATGCATCGATGGCACCATCCATACTGATGATGATAATACTTTCTTTGATTGAGCTTGATTTTGGCCTAACATATTTAATATATTGACGTTTATACGCAGACACAAGGTGGCAAACCACGATTTTTGTTTTCGTTTATGTGACACCCTATCATTAGGTAGCTACCTGGGTCTTCTTGGAGTTATTTTAATCGAAGAGTATAATGATGACCTTAATTGAAATTTGAAAGGGCTCGTGGTAGTAATTAGGGAAAGTTCAAGGCATACCTGTCAAGTTCAGTAGGAGGTGACGCTATTTTAGATTTGGTTGGGAGAGAAATTGGAATTGTTGGTTTTGACCAAGGGAAACCTCGTCCAATTTTCTTTCTGGGAGTGTTGAATTAATGGCGGAGGGTCACGTTTTATTTCTTTTGGCACAAATGTTGGTGTGTCTTTTAGTTAGCATATTAATTGCTCAGATGCTTTCCAGATAGCAAAATTATATGAAATGAGAGTCTTGAGCAATGTGTCAAATTTCCTTGGCTAGTGGAAGGCTAATGTGTGAAACAAATTATAGTTTGAGTTGGTTAGGGTGGACGTTTGGTTTCTAGGGGTTGATTTAGGAGTTTTGACAAATTTTTTTACAGATTTTCGTGGAGAATTTTGCCACATTAACGTGGAGATTTCGCTGGCCCTTGGATGGGATTCATTGTATTACACGATGATTTCAACAAAATCAATGTTCCTTTGGGTTTGCGGCATCGTCGAGGGGATAAGTTGTCTTTTTTGAGTCCATTATGTTATTTTCTGTGTTTTCCCTTTATTTCTTCGTTTTCTGTTATATTCATCTCTTTGTTGTCCTAGATTGCATCATTTTTTTTGTACTTTATCTATGCCGGGATTGGTTTCCTTGTCTCTAGTTTGTGGACATTGATTATTTCATGATATCTTTTTCATCTTATTATTTTTTTGATTCGATAATATATAAATATGAGGTAAGGTGTTGAAGTTTTTTTGTTCATTGTTAATTTTGTTACTTGTTTGGTAGCTTCGTTTCAAGTCCTAGTCATTTTAATTTCTAATTTATTATTGAAAGCACTGATTTTTGTAGTGTATTGTTTATGTTTATCATCATGAAATTTCTTTGCATGCTTAATGGTTTTCATATGTTGAAACGTGAATGTTGAGATCTTTTCATTATGAAGGCTTAACCTTATGTAATATTACGTAAAGATCCTTTCAACATTCACTACATATTAGATTTATCATTCTGTTGCATTTCCAGGCACTTATAAACCTTTTGTGCCTACATATTTGAGATCAGAGCATTGGGATAAATTGTCACTATAAGCTAATCCGCTTTCTTGGGTCATCCTTTCATAAGATTGATATTAGAGCATTAGGCTACATCGTGACCATAGGATAATTCGATGTCTTGAGTCATGCCTATATTAGATGTTCGGTATTTGAGCAAGTTATATTTTTTTGAACTATAAAGGATTCTTGTTTCAAGCCACCATTTTAGCCTTCTTTGCATTTGTATTAGTTTCACTATACATTCACACAAATTTCGGATCACATGCACACCATGTTGACCAGGTGCAAATAGTCGTATCTTGAATGGTTGATAGATTATGAGTGTGACGAGTTACTCAACATGAAAGAGCAAGTCGTGGATTTGTGGGCAAGGGTTATGAAGTAATCTCCATCCAATCAAATGGAGGAAGAACTTTGTGATTTGGATAGTGTTGTTGGAACTCAGTTCCACTGGACCTTCCCATTGATCGACAACTTACTTGAGGGCGAGATAAGAATATACGCCCCACGTGCGCCTGGATGATGATTTCCCTTATAGCAACTCGAGCCACGTATAAACTGTATGACCGAAATATTTCATAGAGGTATGCCTTGTAATGTTTCCTATCATGATGAGGATCATTATGTAGGGAGGCAAGATGATTGTCCCGTTTAACAGCTTTGAGCTCAATTGCCATAGCACAAGCCTCTGGAGGACCATTACTATGATTACTCAGCTCAATGTATATATAATGGAAGACCGCAGTACAAAAGGTCCTCTTATCATTAGCTTGAGGAATGCATCACTCATAGAGTGAAGGTTAACTCGCTACTTTCGACAGTTGTATAAACCTGCAAATTTTTATGATTGGGTTTCTCTATCAAGTGATTGTCAAGTTCGGTTCTCCTTTATGAAATTAGTACACAATGATTTATTGGATTAATTATGAGAGGTAATGACAATAATTGGATAGCCACTTTAAATATCTCATTATGCACACTGCAATCAATTGTTGGGTGAGTTCATTACCATCGAATTGGAAATTAGTTTCGTCATTGAGTTTGACTCTTTGAGGAACTAAAGATTCTTTGTGATCTCATACCTAATTCAACTATTGCTCAATTTAGAGCATGCTTGCGTCTTGATATTTGACGTAAGTGTTGACTTGCAAGGTTTATTATACAATTGAGAATGCTTTCTAGTTAGTACTACGATTGATTCCGGGAATGTTCAAGTTATGTGGCACATAAACTGGGGTTGGCCATGTCATGTGTTGTTGCCCAGCTCCTCTACTTCGTCACTGGTGGTGGCAAAATCACATTAAAATGTCATGGGCACTATCTACCAAGTGGAAGTCAACCATGCAAGATGAGTTTGGTTACCTAATAAAGATTAGAACTTGCAAGCTATTTCTGTTCCTAAATTGTAGGAGATCTCTACATAATAAGTGGATGTATAGGATTGAGGAAGATGGTGATGGTAGCCAGAGGTATAAGGCATAATTAGTTGGAAAAAGGCTTTAACTATGAGCTAGGAATTATCATAGAAAGATATTTTGACATGTCAAGTTTAACTACCATTAGAGCTATGTTGAGTATTATTGTTGTGGAAGACTTGTTCATGAAAGACCTGTACTAGAATATAAAAACTATATTTCTCCATGGTGACTTGGAAGGAAACTTCTACATGGTAAAAGCGAAGGGTTTTTTGGTATCTAGTAAAGAAATCTTGTTTGCAGATTGAAGAAGAGCTTGTATGATCTCAAATATGCCTCAAGGTAATAGTATAAATAGTTTGACACATGCTAGAAAAATTTTACTCAGTGTGCAATGGATTGTTGTTGTTATTTCAAAGCTCTTAGTGATTGCTTTGTCATATTGTTGTTGTACATAGATGACATGCTCATTGCAAGTGCTAGCATGAGGGAGATATGTTACTAAAGCAACAATTTGCCGAGTAGTTTAAGATGAAAGGTTTGGGTGTAGTGAATTAGATTCTTGGAATGTAGATCACAAAGTAGATCTGAGAGGACTCTCAAATTATCTTAGAAGTACATTTAGAAAGTACTTACGTGACTTAGTTTTTTTTTCAACTTAAGAGATTTAAATTCAAGATTGTGAAATCCAAGAGTGGTCAATTTGGAGGTCATTTCAATCTAATGAGGGAACAATCACTACAGGAGTCGGACATGGCAAAAGCACACTATGCTTCAATAGTGGGTAACCTTATGCATGTAATGCACAAGACCGCCACATATTGCATATGCTGTGAGAGTTGTGAGCAGATTTATGGTTCACCTAGGCTTGGAGCATTAAGGAGTTGTTAGTTGGTTATGCAGATATCTTCTGGGTACTACAGGTGTGGTTTTTTGTTACAAGAGGAATCAGGTCATCATGGAAGGATATGTAGTTGTGAACCTTGACAGAAATCTTGATTAGAGGAAGAGCACTTCAGGCTATGTCTTTACCCTAGGTAGGGGCTACTACAAGTTGGATGTTCCGGTTTCAAAAATGCATTGTGTTGTCAACCACAAAGGCCGTGTATGTTATTTTCTCAAAAAATTGAAAAGATGTTATTGTTGAGGAGCATTCTGAAAGAAATAGGTAAGGAGCAGAATGATCGTGTGTTGTATAGTGGTAGTCAGAGTGCTAGTTGTTTGACTTATAATCCAATGTTTCAATTAAGGACATATTAGGCATAAGTACTATTATATCAGGAATTTGATTATTGATGTGATATTGTCGCTCGTGAAAATCTTTGGTACTAAAAACCCAATTGACATGCTTACCATGGTGGTTACTACAAAGAATCTGAGACTGTAAGGTACCTTATTTGGTCTCTATGCTGAATGATAAGGAGGCGACTCTTCACCGAAAAGGAGAAGGAAGATTTATGAAGTTGACTTTAAGGGCAAGTACTGCATGCGTACCTTGAAGATCATCTCTTAGTAGGAAATTGATGGGCGCATATAGCCTCAATCTTCTCAATAGCATCTATTGGATGAAAGATGAATCGTTAGGTAGATGATTGATTGAATGAGACAGAAAGCATAAACAAGTTTAAAATTTTTGCTAAGATCAGATTACCTAATTTTGGTGATCGAATTGTCTGATTAAGAACGAACCATTTGTGCGGGAGGAAATAATGGACTGCTATTGCATGAAAAAAACAAACATTGATTTGATGGTAATTGGATTGTTTAGTGGCTGGTTGGACTATCTCATGTGTCAATAAGAGTGTCTGATGCAGCATAATAAACATCCTATTTTGTGAGGTTTATTTGTTATGAAGATTTCTCTATAAATAGGTTCTTATAGGTCCAAATTTGTACGGTCCAAGTGACACCATATCATATAAATGTTTTTAGAATTTGAGAGGGTAAGATTGTAATATCTTATTTTCTCTAGGCACTTTTGAAAGAATATGTGATTGCTTCCTGGTGTGGTCATGATGTTTTCGAAGATTTGTCGTTTTCCACATAAATCTAGCGTGTTCCTTTTTTTTCTTTGGTGATTCGCATTGTGTTTTCTCACATTGCTTATGATTTTGATCATATCTTTGCAGCCTTTGTGTGGGATTTCTCTTGTGACTTGCTTTGCCAATCGAGGTTTATTCCCAACAATGAAGATAGCTGTAGTATACATAATAGAATTGAGATTTTTCATGCACTTTCAGGCTGTTTGTCAAAGAGATTAATTTGATCATGCCATGAAAATTGTGAGCTTGCTTTGTGATATGTGTGTGACAGAAAATAAAGTTAGTTATGTTAAAAATTATGTGTGATATAAGATAAAGTTTATTGTTGTATTAATATCAAAAGAAAAAGTTTATTGTTGTATTAAAAATTTTGTAGGATGTAAAATAATGTAGAATTTTTTTATATTAGAAGTTGTGTAAAACATGACAAAAATTAATTTAATATTATTTTTTATAGTAAGTGAATTATTTTGGTCTTTGGCATGACGTAGTGTAGAGACCAGACGGCCTATAAATTTTTGTAGTTGAGGTCTTAGTGAACATTGTTTGCATGATATTACTGAGAGAGCATTGGAATTTTACTTATCTTTTTGTAACACAGATTCAGTGTTCGATCTAGAAGATATATTCTTTTTTTCCACTTTTAGGGAAGGCCTTTTTTGATTAACTTTTTTCCATGTGTCCTACATTTGCAATATGGGATTATTACATTGATACAGCTGCACATTTGAAGTGCTAAACTTTGTATTACTTGCTTGGTTTTCAACTTCTTGTTTTTAAATTCTTTTAGGTTTTACATATAGCAATTCCACTAAAGTTGCAAAGAGTTTAACTCTTCCAACCGATGCTGTTGGGTGCTACTGTAAAGGAGAATGCGCTGATCCAAGAACTTGTTCATGTGCAAGACTGAATGGGAATGATTTTCCATATGTGCGTAGGGATGGTGGCCGGTAAGAGACCTAGTCATTGTTTCTTTTGAGTTCCATGGATTATGTATTCCTATTGTACTTTTTGATGATAATAAAGGATGGTTATTCCTTGTTATTTCTTGCTATTTTATTGAGTTAATGTGTGTAATCTCATTTCTTGTATGAATTCTGGTTGAATCACTATACTTTCAGGACTAGTTTTACTATTGTTGCATGTCATTTAGCTTATTTGATGGTATAGTGCTTTCTTTTTCTTTGTTTCATATAATAAAGTTCTATGGTATGCTATTTTGTCATTGTCATCTTCACCTAGCTTGTATTTTGGTGAATTTATGAGCTCCAGCTATGCATGTCAGTCATATCAACCATCACTCTGGATGTTTGATGAAATATGCTATAGTTCGTTTTAGGGTTAGCACCCTGTATCTCGCTAATGCCTATTCTAGTTATTGGCTGGCTTAACAGCTTCTGCAGAATAAATGTTGGCAAAAAGATTCAGAGTCTTGAAGATCAATGGCATGCAGAGGACTTCCTACAAAGGAGGTTAGACAAGAATGCAAGAAAAAGGAAGCAGAAATTAAGAAAGCGACAACAATTATGGTGGTTTAGGGTGATCCCCTACATCTGCCAAATGAACCAAAAAAGAAATTTGACTAGCCTCGAAACTTTTGCACTAAGGCAATTACAAAGAGAGTACAATAATACAGAAGAGTTCCTAGCAACTAGACTTAGCCCCCCTCCTCCCATAAATGAATATTGAAGGAGGTACTTATAGATGTGAAGCATTGTTCTCTCCCGAAGAAGTAGATCTTAACAAATTTTAACTCCCAGACATTGACTTCACTGTTAGATAGCAAGAAGATGGCGCGTAGCATGTTGAGTGATTATGTTGTTAAAGACCAGTAAACTAGTTATCTAGGTTTGCCAGTGCTATTTGATTAGTGTGACATGGATGGCTTCGATTGGTATCCATGGTATGATGACTGGCCAAATTAGAAGAGATCTTGCTGACGTGACTGTTGGATGATTAACTAACTTGATGTAGTAAGTCTACTGCCTTTCATACTGTGGCCTCTTAATATAGCGATAATCAATAGTCTGACACTGGCTATTAAGTGCTTGGCTAAGTGGAAATTTTATGGAGAAACCTCATATGGAGGTGAAACGTCGAACCTTGTTTAGAGGCTAACCTTGTCTGACCAAACATTAACCCTTGTGTCTAACGAATTTTGCTTGGCTCAGCATCGAAACTTCAAGTGTGAGCTGTTAGATTGTTGTCACATGTATGGTTGCGATGTGTATGGTTGTGATGCAACATTGAACTTATATGTAAACAATAAGTCAGCTATGGCTGAAGTTCAATTTATTCTATTGATCACAAATTTTTAATATCTGATTTTGGATTATATAGTGTTTAATATTTTGTTAATTGAACTTACGTGCTAAAATATGCTCATGACCGTGTTAGGTCCTTTTGAGAGGAGATTGAACTTTGTGGCGCTGTTATTTTTTACCTTGTACAAGACTTAATTTTTTTCTTGCTAATTGTTTGTCTTTCTCCAGGCTGGTTGAAGCTAAAGCTGTTGTCTTCGAATGTGGTCCTCATTGTAAATGTAACGCTACTTGTGTCAATAGGACCTCTCAGCACGGACTCCGTTATCGTCTAGAGGTCTTCATTTGAGCTCATTTATCTCTTATTCTATCTCCATGTGCTCCCTTTATTCAGATTTTTGTTATGGTTCTCTAATCCTTATATACTATACTGTCTTCAACAGGTTTACCGTACAGCAAAAAAGGGCTGGGCTGTCAGGTCATGGGATATGATACCTTCTGGTGCACCAGTCTGTGAATACACGGGAATACTAACAAAATCTGAGGATGTTGATTCAGCCTCTGGGAATAACTACATCTTCGATATAGATTGTTTGCAAACGGTTAAAGGCCTTGATGGAAGAGAGGTATTTTCTTTTTTTTATATCAACAGGTCTTAATGTGAAAGCGATTGGCAGTCATATCAATTACCATGAAACATTATGCTGATTTCTATTTAGTAGATTAGCTTTAATTTGTAAGATTTGTTTTTGTCAGGATTGTCAACTTTTATTGGCGCTTTTTTTTTTTATTCTTCAGTTTAGTCATTTTTAGATCAAGGCTCCAAAGTCTTTGATGTTGGCTGCTTCAGACAACGTTTTAAGTGTTCTAATCCTGATTATTTCATTTCCCTTTCTTCAATCTTCCCTTGAATATCTGGGATGTTGGATTCATGTGGCTTGAGTGCTGCATGCTTATCCCATGGGCTTAGTGCCTGTGTGAGGGTTTTTCCAGTCCTATATACATTAATGACTAGAAACATAAGGTGTTCATGGGTTTCCCTATTTTATCTTGTTCTTCGTTCATCATTTTTCCAAAGGTTAGCCACAGTGGATTGTCGGTGAGATAATTCTAAATGTAGTATCTATATTTCTTTGAGGCAAACAATAAAATATAGACTTCGGTTGTGCAGGCATGCAAAAAAGAGTGGAAGATATTCTACTATGATGGAAAAACAGCATCTCAACGAAAGAAATTGGATGGAACCCCTGAAAAAAAAACTGCATGAATTACTAATTTTCCCTTAATTGTTCAATATTACTGTCCAACTCTGACCCCCAAATCTTCAAAACACAATCAAACAGCTCCCAAATCTGAACTGTTAAAAAGTCCATAGATTTTGTTAAACTCCAGCATGGACAAGGGAATTTTCCCCTTGGTCGGGAAGTGAACGGCATGCTAGGGCAGTTACCTATGCCCATGGCGTGTCTCCAACCATGGTGGCTGGTGCTAGAAACTGCTCCGAACACTTTAAACTAGCCCCATGCCATCATGCAGGATACCAACCTGGAAGTCGGAAAACTTCCTTCCACTTCTAAAACTGCCCGGCCTTGCCTTGTATTTTTTCATCAGATTTAGATTTGGGGTTGTTTGGTTGTGTTTGAAGATTTGGGAATTATTGGAGTTTATAATAGATTCGGGAGGAAAAATAAATAATTCATATAGATTTGACCACCCCCTTAATATTAATGAAAGTGACGACGTGAAGATTTGGACAAAGATCTTTATAAAGCCTAACCTAGCTAACAAGGTTGTTTACCGGCTGTTCACCAAATTTATCTACTTAATGCTAATTTGCAGGCTCAAGTGCATTTCAACATGCTCTCCCCATTATTCATGAAGTTTCTTTTACCGTTTGTTCCACCATTGAACTGGGCCATAGATGGACTATCTTTATGTGATTCCTATTAGAACTTTTGAATCACAGCTTATTTTCAACTTTGTTGACTTGTTGTTCAGTGTTAAGCATCATGTTGCTTAGATTTTGATAGTTTACCATGTGATGGTGTTCCATATTTTGTTGAAACCGTTCTTGCCTTCGTAGTAATTTATGGTAAAACAGTCTTAGAGGCTAATGGTTAACTGCACAAAACTTCTCTAAGGAAAGCTCTATTGTATAAAACTTCATGTTTTTATGATACAACATTACTCATAATCTGAGTCGAGATTTTTTTAAAAATGGGAGCAATTTGCAATGCCTTTCCAACCTGAAGGGCCTGGATGCCATTTGCCCTTATTTATTATCAGATTGTAGAATGTAGATTTGAATGGTTGGGGCATGTATTGCCAACCAAGAGTAGAAAATACACCTTTGACCTATGAAGCAAAATTTACTGTGATAGAAATAATTTAAAAAGTATGAGAAGGTGGATGATAAGTAGTTTTTTTGTTGTGATATTAATAAGCTTGGTTAAAATAGAATTAATACTCTGCAACACTGTTAGTCAAAAAAAAAACTCTGCAGTTTTTAATTGAATAATTATAATAGATCATGATGTACGATGCTGCTGATACAATTTTGTAGATCTTAGATTAACATCCATAGTATCATGCTGCTATTCATCTTATTGAAGTTATATGAATTTTAACTCGATAGCGGCGACCTGGAGACATATCCTCTTTGATAGATTGGGACGACAAGAAATCCGAAGCACCAGAGTATTGTATCGATGCAGGCTCTGTTGGCAATATTGCGCGGTTTATTAATCACAGCTGTGCACCGAATCTTTTCGTTCAATGTGTGCTGAGTCAGCATCAGGATATCAAAATGGCCAAAATAATGTTGTTTGCTGCTGATAATATACCTCCACTTCAGGTGCTGATTTCTACTTATTCTGATGTTCTTACAATTACGTAAAATGGTATTATTAGGTTTGATTTTGTTTTTGCCTTTTTTTTTAAATTAGTGATAGTCCCTAAAATTTAATCCTGATAATGAAAGGTTTATGTTTTTGAAAATCTTTAATTTAAGTTCTTATGTTCAATATAGCATGACATTAAGGTTCCTTAGTTTTCATTTATTTCAAGAAAGGGTCCTTGCTATTGCTTTTCCAAATTTTTTTCTGGTAACTGAAAGCAAAAGGCTATAGCACTTTTGTGTGAGGGTCTTGATATACCAAAAATTTCCCTCCTTTTCTCTCACCAACTCCATCGGCCAGCAGCAAGATTCCGAGAGGGTTTGTCAAGCTCAGGTCGTTTATACACATCAATTTCTTTGTGTACTATGGCACTTGCTGTCCAGTGCCTCCGCAATTATTGTTGTCGTAGTCACTGTTGTTGATGCTAATAACAGCATCCTAATACTCACCAGAAAAATCTTGTTGACTTTCTCTTATCCCTTGCTCAATTCACTCACCCTTATTCTCTCTCTCTCAATGGGCATCGATACATGCGGTGGCGCAAGGAAGTGGATGGTACTCACGAAGCCCTAATTGGTAATTTTGTCTGTGGACCTAAGAAAGGGCGCGGGGGGGGGGGTGTGTATCATAGTAGTTGATGTAGGCACCGCCGTACCAGTGTCGAGCCACTTTGAGATTAGTGAAATCATTTGTTTGACTTTGCCTGTGAGAATCTCTTTGGGCTACGTAAATCCAGTGTCTTGTCTTGCTTGCTCTTTTCAATTCTCTTTGTTCATTGTGCAAGGCTTACGCAGTGAACCGGATCTTTCCTGTGCAAAGATCCTTCACTATGGCCGTCGGACAACCTGTCAACATTTAGTAAAATGTTCGGTGGGTGGCAAGGATTCTTTGATAGTTGTTGGTGAGGTGGATCCATGTAGTGGAAGGCTAAGGTCGATGTCACCATCAGTGGCTGTGGAGGGTTGTGAGGATGCATCGATTTTGGATGGCCAGACGCGTAAGGTGGCAAGAGTGGGTGGGTTAGAGGTGTGCGTGCCGGAGGGGAGAGTGGCAACAAAATGAACCTATATGAAAGATGCTCTAAAACGAAGATAGAATTTGTGTGCGAACGCATACAATTTCGAGGACCTATATTCCTAGTTTAATAATTCTTATATATATGTTTATTTATTCGCATATAACGAATCATAAAATTAATGCATTGATCTTGTAGGAGCTTTCATATGATTACGGCTACGCTTTAGATAGCGTTGTTGGAGCTGACGGAACTCTCAAGAAGCTGCGTTGTTTTTGTGGAGCTGCAGATTGCCGAAAATGGCTCTATTAGTCATTGATTTTGCACCTTTTCTACAATTGAGGAAGGGTGTTAAATTTTGGGCATTTTGAATATTTTGTGCTCAATTTATTGACTATGGACATGTTACAATAGTCAAAATTTTATCTTTTGGGCATTTTTTGGATGCTAACAAATTGTATAATTTTTCTGCGAAAATCAGGTATGATTTTATGTTTCTTTCATCTGTTTGCCTTCTAGCCTCTAACGAATGATTTGTTTTGTGATATTTTTAAAGTATTTTTCGAAAATAACCATATAATTTAGTCATTTCCTTTCATAACAACCTTAAATCATAAATTTCATCATATTTAACTTTAGAAAATCCTTCACGGAGAGCAAAGCGATGATGTTTATATCATTGAATTAGAATCACTTAAATAATAATTATATTTTAATAGACATGTAAGTGGAGAGTATAATAATGAATTATTTTATATTAGAAAGAAGGGAGTTTGTGTTTTGTGTAAGTAAATAATGTAATTTCGGTAAAATTGTGAGGCCGATGTGTATTTGAATTGGAGTATTATTAAAGTGTGTTTTTTTTTTAGAGTATTTAAGTTATGTAACTCCTAAAGTTAGATATTTTTTTTATATTTGGTTCACTTAATATTTGTCTATTATTTTTATGTTATAGAATATTATAATTTAATACATCTTCAAATGACTTATTTATTTTATTCATTTCATGCTATTTTGTTTTTACGATGAGTTTAGTCTGACATTGATCGTCTAACATTGGTCAAAATGTTTATCTTCTTTTGTATAATTTCTTCTAGCAAATTTTTTTTATCTCGGTCCCTGGCCTATATTTTCTCGAACATCTCTTTTTCAATCCATAACATGATAGGGATGAAGAGTAACACTTCACTTGATGTAGTGAGAAGAAACTTGTTTGATTATCACTGCACTTCATACATTAAAAAACAGGTAGGGAAAATAAATGCTTTTGCTACGTGAAGGGTAAATTGAGGTAAAATGAGCTAATCAGAAAAGTTTGTCGAAGGAATTACGCAGATTAACTCACCCGATTTATAAAAAGTTTTTATATGTGAAAGTGTGCTCAGCCTAATAAGTGCCCAAATTATTTATCATAATGTTCTTATAGTCTTCAATTTTTGATATTCATTGATGTCTTCTGAGGATCAAAATTAGGATAAAAATAGTACTGCTTTAAAAAGTAATTCTTTGACACGTGGCCCCTTGTTCTTTTCAATAAACTTTCATAAACTTTTTATGTCAATTTTAAAAAATAATTTTTATTTTATTTTTTATTATTATTTTTTCAAATATATCTCACCTAAAATATACTCTGACCAGTTTCAGTTTGATTCGAGTTAGGCCAGTCATAAATTAAATCATTCAACAACTATTCTTGCAATAACCAAGCTTAAATATACGTGAATTTTGTAAATAATAATAATTTGAAGTATACGTATACTGTGTTCCTACAAAAGTACTATTTATATAAATTGTGAACTAAACATAAGTGTGTATTGAATTAGAATAAAAAATAATTTGAAGAAAATGAAAAGGACTTATTTATAAATTTATTCCGATACAATATAACTATTTAAGAATCTTTTAATATGAACTTAGATAACAAAAAAGTTTATTAAAGAATTGAATTTAAGTCAAATTAAAAGGGATTTTAAAAGGAGGTTTTAGGACTTATATGTAATGAGGGAAGATAATGAAGAACTAAAGTGTAATTTTCCCACAATCACCACTCCAAATGTTGTTTTATTGGCTGAAAAAATTTCATTATTAAGCAACATGTAATATATAATATATATCAAAAAAATAAAAAATAAATAAATAATATATATATAATATCAAATATTATATAACATGCATTGAAAACCCTATGTAAAGGGGCTGGGGAAGAGGGAGAAAAGCTGGTAAATCGAAAGAAAATTCGAGGAGAATGAAAGGAAATAAGGAAGAAAAGCTTAAGATTTTGGTCGAAAAATTCGATAGAAGCTTAGTTTTATTTACAACTCTCAAGTAAGAGAATTTTTTATGGCTCATGCTGATGAATTTATCGATTTTATTAAATTTTTATGTGTTAAATAACTTGAACAGCATGTTATTAATTTAAAAGATTTTTCATTGAGTTAAAAATTAAGTATATATGTAAAAGAATAATGTTTAATATTTGGACAACAAATTTTATATTTTTACAATGCTATGTTAAAGTAGGAAATAAATATTTTTGCTTTATAAATAAGTTTATTGCCATATAAATGAAAATTATTTTATCAAATTAATATATAATAGCTTTTCTTTTACTTTTAAGAAAAATTTGCATATTTTGAAATATTTTGGTGTGTGGTTATTGAAGTTTATACAAGTTATAAATTAATTGTGAATGAACAACATAAAAATGCTATATGTAGAAAGAAAAATATTTGATTTAACATGTAGAGCATATTCATTATATATCTGCACAATTAATATCTATTTTTGATTTTAGGAATGCAACGAAACCTAGCCAAATAAATTATAGAATTTAATTCTTAATTTGATATATGAGCATCGTAACTCATTATATGAATAGACTTCTTTAATGTTGGAAGTCATTTCATCTGACCCATGACGAGATCTATATATGAAAATAAAATATTAATTATGATATATATTTGTTCCTCTTTTGAGAATATTTAGAATTTTTGGCAAGAAAGTTTATATTGTTTGCCCATTTGTATATATTTAATATAGTATACATGTATTGCATTTTATTCATTTGTGACATATGAATTTACTTATTGTGTTTGAAAATTTGTTATGAATTTTTAAAGAAAAATGAGAACAGATGAATGTAATGATCTTTTTAGAATATATAAATAGTTCAAATTGGTTAAAATATGATCAAATTTTACATTTTTTATTAGTGAAAACAGTGAGATTTTAAAAAAAAGACTAAAATTGTAGCACACTCACATCCTTAAGGCCCTATTTATTTGGCCATTAAAAACTAATCTAGTTTAATTTTAATCGGGTATATCACATCATACGTAAAATTTAATATTAAAAATTAATTTTATTTCACATACTACGCATATTACTAAATTAATAACTTACTTATATCACATCCCTCACGTATCCCAATATAATAACTAATGTTATATCACATCCCTCACATATGTCAACATAATAACTAACTTTATTTCATATCATTCATAATTTTTAATAAAAAAATATTTTCATCCAAATTTAATTTTAATTTTTTTATATTTAACTTTACAAACAAATAGACCCTAAAAAGAAAAAAAATTAATTTTTTTAAAATTAAAATAACATTAATTTTTTTAAAATTAAAATTAATTTTTTTAAAATTAAAATTAATTTATAATATATTTTTTTATCTCAGAAGTTAGAATGCAATTTATTTTAAATTTTTATATTGTAAATTAAATTTGTGTTAACTCAATTTCGTTTTAAATCTAGAGAGGTTGCCTGTGGTTTGTAGAACCGGTTCTTCTCCCTCGCTCCTGAGTCCTAAACCTTGCAGCGGCCGAGCTGTGCGCTCTTCGTCCTGAAACCCTAGCGGCGTCGAAGATGGGTCGACGGAAGAAGTCCTTCATCGATAAGAGGAATTCGGCCACTTTCAAGCTCCTCGCACGCGACACCTCTACAATCACCTATGCTGCCGGCGGTGGCGGCGATGATCCATCCTCCGACCGCGTGTTCGTTAGGGTCGACAATAATCCTTACCTCGTTCGCATCTTCGATGAAGAATCTTACGGCGAATGTGATGGTTCCGGCGAGACTTCGTGCTACATCAAACATAGAGATGATATGGATTCTATTTTTGCGGATGCACTAGACGATTCTGACGACGAGGGGAGCTCGTCGCAGCATTGGCCTTGCCGCGCTACCAGCGACTCTCAGGGCCGGGCTTCCCATCCTCTTCCGGAGGAAGCGAGGAGGGAAATTCTGGAGCTGGGGTTACCCGACGATGGTTACAACTATCTCCAGCATCTTCGGGTGATCTCCAATGCCGGCGGTGGTTCCTCCTACTACCAAAACAGTAAGGCTAAGCTCGAGCTTGTGCCGCTCGATGTGAAGGTATGTGTGGTAGTTATTTATGTATGATCGGTGGTTCTGAATTTGGAGCTTTCTGACGCTTATTTTTGAAACATAAGGCTTACGATGCTTCAAGGCTAAAAATTACCGAAGGGGAAGGAGATGAATTAAATAAGGATTCGATATATAATGTTGCTTCAAAAACTCTGGGTATTACGGTCCAGAAAGTGGTAGATCCTGATGTTGCCAGGTTGCTAGATGACAGTGACTTGTCGAGGCTTGGATCTGATGTCGAGGATTTGGAGGAAGATTTCGTGTTAAAGGCTAATCTTTGCGAGGGAAATGGCATCGAAAAGGTGGAAGAGGGGACAGCTGCATCAGAAGCTCAGTATGTGACTAAGGGAATGCACCCAGCAAGGACCGGGCAGGAGGATGAATCTTTTGAGGATGGTGATTATGATGAAGCAGATGTTGATGATAAACCTAGGATTCACAGACTTCTGGATGAGCAGTTTAATTTGGTAAACATCTTTTCTCTAGTTCATGTCAGACATTGATATTTCTTTTTGATGGAACTTCTCCTTAATATTAATAAACTTCATGTCTCCACTTCTCCTTAATATTAAGTTTCTTTCGGCAGCATCATCTCATTAAAGATCTTTTGGAATTGCTAGTAATGTTAATCCTCCTTTCTATAAACTTTTCATTGAAGCGTCCTCGTAAATAAGCTCATCCTTGATTCTTGAATTCATGTAAGAAATTGTCTTTTTTAGTGCAGTCTGTCTCGTAATCTAAGTTGGTTGTAAACAGATTTTGGGTATTATAATAAACGCTTTAGAAGCTTGTGAAATTGGGTACAATTTGTTCTTTGCAGCTATTCCACTGGAAATTTAAACTTCAGTTCCATATCTAGAGCAAACAAAAACTTATTTCCTTTTGTTGCACATTTCATAGTGTTATCGAGAGTGGGTGTGGGTCTAAGTTCTGAGAGGGGGGTAAGAGTTTTGGACCATTCTTTCATTGGAGGCTTATGTGCAACTCTGGGTTTCTCCTAAGAGTGGTAGAAAGGGGAACACGTATAAACATCTTATTCAGTGTATGAAAAAATTGTTGTGTAAAACAAAGTTTCTTAGTGAAAAATATTACATATTTTTTTTATGTTAAACTAACATAAATATTTTGAATGAAATTAGTAATATGCCTTTTTTGGATGAAGGAAATTGAAAAATGTTTGATTAACTTATATGCTAAATGGCCCAAGTTTCAAGGTTAGTGACCAGCAACTGATTCTGAAGTCTGAGTTCATACCATTCGAAAAGCTGTATTTCCTGTTTTGGTGATTTTAGAAAAATCAAATTCATTGCTTTGATTGATCCATCCTTCAGATTTTGTTAACAGTGACTAGAACATTGGCTAATACACACACTTTGCGGCTAATATGCTTGGGGATGTTGATAATGATCCAGGGATTTATGATACTTTTTTAAACCAGTAACACCTGGGCTAGTTTTTTAGATGTATGCCATTTAGCTTTGGATAGGGGATGTATTTATCTTGAAAGTTTGTGACACCATATCATTAAGTGTGTCAAGTGTACAAAACTCTTTTTGCTATTTTCTGATGCATTTTGTTCCCTTCGTTTGATCCAGTGATGGTTTAAAGGATTCTTTAGGTTGATAAATTTGTTCAGTAATTCCTCTAGAAGTGAGCCATCAAGGTTGGAAACTCTTATTTTCATGTAAACAGTTAGCCTTGTAACATGAAATTTCTTGAGGAAGCTTTGACACTTTTTTTATAGTTGTGCATTTCAACTGTGTGATTACTTTGATTGGAGAAGCAAACAAACATCATTCATCAATTTGTTTGTTACCAGCCGATTTTATCTTAGGCAGTGAAATGCAAAATTCATAATTTTTTTATTTTTTTATTCTTTAACTTTTGTTTGGACATTTTTCTGAATAATTCATAGCTGGTATAGCATAGTACTCTTTGTTTCTGTGGCTCTATTGTATGTCCGGTGATCTATTTTATGTTTCTGGGACGCTTTCTATTCACTTGAGTATTATAATGATTCCCTCACGTTTGAGGAACTGGGATTAATTGATCTTTGCCTGCTAGGTCTTCCCCTTCCGGTTCAGCCAGTTGTTTCTATGTAAGGCCTAGTGATCTCTCTTTGAATTGAAAATTATGTTTCTTCAGCTGTTATGCAGTTGTTTCTGGATGATTCTCAATTTAATGTTCTTGCTTGAGAACTATCATTTCTTTTGCAGCTTACAAATCGAGAATACAATGATGACAATTACAGCGATGGAGAGGGTTACATAGACGCAGAAGGTGATGTTGTTGCTGAAAAGCTCCAAGATGCTCTAAAAGGCTGCAAGGTGGATGATTTAAAAGTTGATGACCAGTATTATAGGGTTCCACGGGGTGATTTGCATGAACAAGGTGCACCAATCATTTGGAGTCATTTGGATGATTCAACTGATGTAATTTGCAAATGTAGAGAGTACGCTGAAAAGTATTGCAATGAAAATGAAGGTGAGGAGCTAATCATTGTTCAGGAGAGTAGTGATGAATCAGAAGTCTGGGACTGTGAAACTATTGTATCAACATATTCAAATCTTGACAATCACCCTGGTAAAATTCAAGCACCAGATAATCCGAAAAGCAGGTTTTTGAAAAACATTCCAATTGATACGATTAAAAAGAGTGGTATGATTGAGCTTCGAGGAAAACAGAAGCTTCCAGTGGACTTTCTTCCTCATGGGAAGAAAGATATCGACAAGGTGAAGAAATCGGCCAGCTTAAGTTTTGAGAAACAAAAGATAGGACCTCGCCATGAAGAATCAAAAGAAGAGAAAAAAGAACGCAAAGTATGTACATGCATTTCATTTTCTTATAATATCTGTTCCTCTTTCATTAACAAAAGCAAGTTATTTTTCATTGTTTCATAGAAGCCCCTAAATTATTTGTGTGTTTTACATACAATCACATAAAATTTTAAGACCTCATTTGATTAGAGTATGTTTTAGAGATGTTTTTATTTTTTAGATGCAAAGAGAGAGAAAAATAATTTTTTTAGATGTAAAGAGAGAAATTTATTTTAATATTATGATGCATTGAAGAGAGCCTACATCATGTGGAGAATGATTGCCAACTCTACAACAAAGTGTGAAGCATACTTCAAAGGTGGCATGGTTTATCTCCACAGTGGGATAAAGGTTACATGAATCCTTTTGTTTCCATAACACTCTTATCAAATTATAACCATCATTTAACTCTTAAGTAATGCAAGGACAATCCTTACAGTTTCTTATCATGTATTTCTTCTAGTCATTTTTTCTCCTTTAAATGGGCAACATCCAATAACAACTCTTTTTATTGGAGCTTATATCAGCCTAAGATTTATATATCTAAAACTCTAAGTCGACTCTCTCTAAGTTTAACCTAAACTAAAGCTATTCCAACCATCTCACGGATGTACTTATTTCTCATTTTATTTTTTCATATATATCTATTCATCCACTTTGGCATCCTCATCTCCACGATGCATAGTTTATTTATATATTCTACTTTCTAGGTCAACAAATCATAAAACATCGTTAGAGGTCAATTTTAAGAAAATTTCTAACTCCCTATGAGGTGATTGTGTTTGTTGCAATGATAGATTTGGAGACTGCTGTCTAGGTCTGCCCTTTATTCAGAGGTATACTTAGCTATCGCCATTGCTTCTCCTCTACATCATAAATCTTCTCTTGATAACTGCTTTTTATTTTTGAGTTGTTGGACAATTAAAGATAATGAAAGATTTCTATTAATTAACCAGTTGCCCTGATAGTTCTTAATAATTATCTAGTGCAATTTTCACCCTATGACTGCAGGGGTGCCCATAAATAGTGAAAATAAACCATCTATGAACATGAGATGTGAGTGTGCCTGCCCCGTAGGAGTAACTCGTACACTACTAAAGGAGTTCCTCTACACTTCTTTATACATTATGGTAGACTGAAGCTCAAAACATAGGATAAAGAGGTACGAGGATAATGGAAATCCTTGCCTCAACCCTTGTTTGGCTACAATCCATGGTGTCTTATTTCCATTGATGAGCAAACTATATCTTGGCCCATTGAAGCAGGTGATAATCCATTTACACTGCTGATTCAACCAATCAAGTTAACATGCTATCCAGAAAGCTCCAACTGACTCTATCTTGAAAGGTCCACAAGTCAGCTTTAAGCATCATGTAATTTCCTTAGACGCAATAGTTTTTATCCATGCATCACCTCTTCCGCCTTGATACTGTGATTCACGAGCTCTCCTCTCTAGAGAAATTAGGCCAGGATTATGGTCCTTAAGTTGGTGCACTAGAATCTTAGTAATGACTTTATAGAGGGGGCATACAAGCTAATGGGCCTATTCTACTTTGGCTGCTCCATGTCGCTTACCTTAGGCACCATTACAATTACAGTGTCCCTCCACGATCGAGACATAACTTCATTGCTAAAGGTGTGCTGAACTGCTCAAATCACCTCTCCTTCTATTGTCTGTCACTATCCCTTCAGGAAGGGACCTCGTGATGCCATCAATTCTTGGCACCTTATTGTTGGCTTGGGAGAAAATTGAATTCCTATTCTCATTTGTGATAATTGGTTAAGTCAATTGTGCTATTGCCAGAGGTGGTGTGGTGGCCCTAGGCTATAGAAGGCATTTGACTCACAACATCGTCTATGCCCCATTCTAGTTTAAGAGCTCCATTATTGGTAGGAATATCTCCTTCTCAGTGGTTTTGTTCCCTAAAGTTTCTACAGTCGCCTTAATCCAATAATTCATTTTTCTACATGTAGCATCTCTTTGGAAAAAGGTAGTATTTCAATCTCCTTTTGCCATGCAGTGGGACAAGCCCTCTGCCACCGCATCATCTCAGCTCTGGCTACTGTAGTATTGAACTTTGCTACTAACGTCAATAACTTCCTATGCTCATCTATAGTAACCTGTCCATTGTGGCCTCTTTGGTCTACAAGAGTAGCATAGGTCCAACTCTTTAATTCAGGCTAAGAGATCCCCTACATTCTTCTTGCTCCATTTCTTTGAGGCTTTATGAGTTGTCGCACACTTCTTATTGAAGACAGTAACCAATCCACCTTTAATAAGATGCCTCCCGTTGGTCTGAATGGTAGTGCAAGCCTCTTCATTGAACATCCAAGCATCTTCAAATTTAACACTTTATAGCTTGAAGATACGAGAACCACTGCAAAATCGTAAAGGGAAGTGTATGATGTATTATGGGCTAGATTTGTGACAAACAACCCAGACATCTTCATGAGTGCATTGGTGTTGATGAGAATTATTGATAACCCAAATTGCATTTGCCATCCCTACTATTACACCAAGTATATTCTGGTTTCATAAATACATCCTGTAAATCTGCCAAGTAGATCTAAAAGATTTCCCACCCTTGTTATCCCGCTGGCTCAACAACAACAACAACAACCAAGCCTTAATCCCACTAGGTGGGGTTGGCTATATGAATACTTTGTTTTCATTGCGCTCTATTAGTTACCAAATTCTTATCTAAGTCTAAGTAACTAAGATCACTCCTTATAGTTTCTTGTCATGTCTTTTTTGGTCTCCCTCTTCCTCTTTGTACATGGGCAAAATTCAATAACTCAATTTTTCTAACTGGAGCTTCAATCGGCCTACGATTTAGGTGTCCAAATCATCTAAGCCGACTTTCTCTAAGTTTATCCTCAATTGGTGCAACAATAACTTTCTTTCGGATATACACATTTCTCATTCTATCCTTTCGTGTATATCCATACATCCACCTTAGCATCCTTATTTCTGCAGTTAAAATCGCCTCCCATTATCAGTCATGTCCTGTGTTAGCAGAGGGATTAAGGTTTCCCACTGCTCCTTCCAACACAATATTTGTCACCTTTAGGAGAAGTAACTATAAGTAATATCATTTACTTGTGTTGGAGCCAAATTTATGCTGACAGTTTATTGTCATCTTGAATAAAAATGATGCCTTCCTAGTTACCTTTGGAGGGAATAGCTACGAAACTCCGCTTCTGCCAATCCATCTATAAACAAAAAATCTATTTACATTTGATTATCGCGTCTTAAGCAAAAACATCATACAAGGATTGTGGTCTTTAGCTATGTTACCGGCATTTGCTGGAGCTTGCTGGTTCTCCTCTATAAAGCATGGACACTTCAAAATACCACATCGTGTCCGTGTCGGACACGAACATGCGAGGACACGCGAGGACACACGGGGATACCGTGTCGGACACACCACGTGGCGTGTTCTAATAAAATAATATTAAAAAAAACTAATAGACACCTTAAGACACTTTTGGGATACCTTAAGACACTTCTGATCTGCAGTACACTTTTGAGGCATAGAACACTTCTGAGACAGATGATACTTTTGAGACACGTATAAAATAGAATTGAATATATTTAATATTAATGTTAAAAAATTTATGAATATATTTACCTCCTATTTATTCTTTTTATTAATATTTAAAATTTTTATTATTGTTAAAATTTTATCTAATAAAATTAAAACTCATCTATTATTATTATTAAAATTTTATCTAATATAAGTCAAAATTCTAGGCTAACCAAGTTAAATTAAATTTTTTCATTCTTTGTTGTTCTCGAGCCTTACAAAAATAAACAAATTGCAAAAAATTTGAAACTCTAGCTTTATCTTTATCCTTCTCTCATTCTCAACACCGAAGCTCTTACTTCCTCTTACTGTTATGCTCACTTTGATTGTCCTAATAAGCAAAATTGTATTCTCTTATTTTCCTATTCATTTTAAATTTACATCCCAAATATCTTAAATATGAACAATGTACTACTCACAAGTTCTTATCTTGATCCTATGAAATTTCAGTGCTACTCACAAGTTATTTATACTTAAAAATTTAAGATTGTACTATGTTTTATGTATTTTTTAAGTATAAATTATTAATTTTATTATTATTATATTTGACGTGTCATACTGTGCCTATGTCCTATGTTTTGAAAAATCGTCGTATCGTGTCGTGTCGTCCCTGTGTCCTCGTGTCGTGTCTGTGCTTCATAGGTTCTCCTACAATTCTAAAAGAGGGTGGCATTCATACCTCCACTGCTCGAGTGAGTTCTTCCTTTTCATCTTTCTCTTTGGTGAGCAGCTATGTCTTATGGTGTTTCCACGTTCTCTAAGGATGCTCTAGAATTTCAGTGATATTTTGCATTTTGTTCCTTTTCTTCTTCTTTTTGTCTGGTTTTGAGATTAGGTGTACCTCCAAGGTTATGATCAAAACTCCTCCCTATCACACCTAGGTTACCTTGGACTTCTACTGACATCTGTTGCAGTTCCAACGATTTTACATCTGAAAACACTATGGTTTCGCCTTGCTTTTACTTCACCTTCTTTTCGTTTGTATAAGGGAGGACTGAATGGTTGGGGGTCTTCTTGCCAAGTTGTTGCAGTCTCAATTCAGAAATTCTTGGTGCATAAATTTTCTTATGTTTAGCTGTCCAAACAGTACCAGATTGCTTTGGTTGTCATTTGGACACAATGCCGGTTGGTTTCTGCTTGGAATGAGGCTCAGTTGCTCCTTTTTGATGTTGGTTCACCTTCCCCTCAGATGGTGCTCCAAGGCCCTGCCTAGCTCTTAGTTTTGGCCCAACTGGACCTAGAGATGCTCTGGCAAACTGAAACTTGAGATCGTTCTCCCTCGTTTCTTCTTCCTGTTCGTGACTAAAAGCCATGGTCCCATGCTGGCCAGCTTTCCTTTCTTGAAGTTTCTCAGGTTTTAGGCTGCTAGTCGTGTCCTCGGTGGCCATATTGGTTGCAACTTCACCTGTGACTTGCTTGCTTGATGTCCCTCCTACAGTGGTGCCATCCTTCCCATGTTGTTGGTGAGTGGCTTCATTTCTAAGTAGCATTCGTTGTTTTGATTCTTGTCCCTCCCACAATCAAAGCAAGAAAGGAGATACCTTTGTACTTGAAGTGTTTATAATACCGGCCAGTAAAACCATGAATCCAAGCTCTGTGTTGGAGCATTTACCTCATATTCACATTGACGCATACACGAGCACAGAGGCGCCCCTATCCTTACTACTTATATATTGGTTAATCAACAATGGTTCGCCAGTTAGGGTTTTCTGGGCAACCAACAACCCCTTTGATCTTCGGAGAGAGCCTTCGGGGACCTCAAGTAGTTTACAAGGTTGGGAAGAGTCATCTATGGCTCCAAAAGTTCTAGTACCCTAATTTTCTTAACAAAACAAAGTAGCATGGTGGCTGGTGTTTAAAAGAATTGGGGGCTTCTGTGCAATTAGCTAAAATTTTACTAGAGATGTGATTGGAAAGACTTAGCCCCAATCAATGTTTACCTTCTAGGTTTATAGCTGTTATGTAGCGACAATAGATAGACTATTTTGTGGTGTTTAAGGTTCCATTTGGTAAATGACTAAAAATGCATCAAAAAAATAGATATGACCAAAAGTTTATTTAAATATTTAAAAATTATTCCGTATGTTAGCGTACACAAATTTCAATATTAAGTAATCACTTTCTTTCGTATCCTACACAATTCTATATTAATAAATTAATTTTATTTTACACACTACGCAATTTTTATTATAACTAAAATATACAAAAAAAGGCTACAAAAATCTTTCAAACTATCTATTTTTTCCTCCAAGTAAACTAAACCCTAAAAGACTTGAGAAGCATTTCATATCAAAAATTAGCAGTTAAACATGCCAACCCCTAATATTTAGGGGCTAAATATCTCATACACTCTATTTTTCAGGGTGTTGTTTTATTATCATATGTTAGTTTTGGAGCTTTTTAGTACTCATGACTATCATTTTGTTGGAATCGTTACCTATATGCTGATTGACACTTGTGTGATTGCTGTAAAATGTAGGCTGCCATTAAAGAGGAGAAGAGAGAAGCAAGACGAGCTAAGAAAGAACTTAAAAGCCTATACAAGAGTGAAACGCGCAAGGCTCAGATTGTTGCTGCCGTTGCAATGCCGGCTGCTATCCACCTCATGTAAGCTTCTCTGCATTTTTTGTGCACCTGATTAAATTTTTTTTTTAATGCCTACTCTTTGTGCTTCTTCATTTTTTTCCATTTATACTTTTCTGAAAGTAAGCTTTAAATCTTTCTTTCCTCTGGTAATCTGGGCCTTTCTGATCAGTTGCGTAACAATGTGAAAAGAGTGCAATATGGTTCTCTCTCTCTCTCTCTATATATATATATATATATATATATATATATAGTAATGACATCTAGACGTCACTCTAATCATGATAATAGAGAGGCAATGTAGAATAATAAAAATGAATTAATAGTATTGATATTTTTTAATAGAATGATGTTGAGATAAACAAATAATATTTTTTTGATAACATAGATATCATAGATATTTAAATTACACTATCATCTAAATTGCATAATTCTTCCTTAGTTTAATCTTGTCATCTAAATGTAATTATTTATATGCATTTTTTGTGTTGCTAACTTAAATTTATGGGCAATTACTCCAATTTCTTGAGGTTGGGTAATTTTTCACATTTGTTCTTTTTTTTGTTCAAATTATTTCCATTCAGGTCTCTAACTTTCGTCTCCCTAATGAGGGTGATCCTCAAATTGGTAGCCCCTTCTTGATTTAAGAGAGGGAGAAGTGAAATATCTTGGTATTTTACTTAGTTAACACCATCTAATTTTAAACAAATGCCAATTAGGGACAAAGTTTTAAAAATCGGACTGGTCTTAGAACCGGTATAATTAAGGGTTCAAGATTTTAAGGTTGAACCAGAGTTGAAACAACGTACAACTGTGATGATTTAATAATTCAAAAAATATTTTGCAAAATATAATTTTATAATAATAAATAACATTTTAATGTAATATTTATAAAATAAAAAATGTAACTCTTTTAAAAATTTGAAATTTAATACATTTTAAATCTCTTGTAAATGATATATCTAACTTTTCATAAAACTATTAAAATAAAAAATAAGATTATATTGTCAAGAAATATATTAATTATAAGAAAAATTTAAATTTCTTTTAAAAGATTGAATAATAAAAATAAAATATATTTTTAAGAAATATTGTCATAAAAGAATAAAACTTAATTCCTTCTAAATGTTGTAATTAATAAAAAAGTAATTATACTTTTATGTTAAATACTAAAGAATAGTGTATTTTCTTAAGAAAAATAATTATGAGATGTTATAGTGTAAAAAGCAAATTTTTGCTCATGGAGATGGAGCTTTGCCTTGCAAGAAAATCCTTAAACTTTATATATGTGGTTTTGTCTAAGCATGACTTTAAAGGAAGTCTAATCGGTTCAACCGCAGCGGTCAATCGGTTTTTCGGTTTGACCCTGACTTGAACCGGCTCAATCCCGGTTCAATACAAAAAATTTTTTTGAGACTTGATCGGATCGTCTAGACCACCGGTTCAGTTGAACCACCTAATCTGTCCGGTTTTTAAACCAGTGATTACGGTTACATAAAAATTAATTTGTACACTCAGGGACTTGCATGAGTCAATATTGACAGGAAAGGATCCAAGTAATAAGGATAAAAAATATGAACCAATGAGGTAACCCTATAAAAGTGAATTTCGTTAGTAGTGGATTAGTTAGTGAGTACCTATGAGGCACAAGTATGATATGATGATGTGAATGCGATACGATACGGATACAATGATGTGATAAATAAAAAATAAAGATATGAATACATCAGGATATGACACATTATATATATAGTATGTCGTATTATTATATTTAAGGCATAGATCATATAGTAGACTTGAATAATGTACACTTTATTGATGTGAATTTCAAAAGTATTTTTTGAACTTTCTTGAAGTTAATTATAATTTTATATTTTTAAATATTCTTGATATTACTAACATTATCGATAATCCAACCTGAAATATGAAAATATCTTTCAACAATTATTGAATTTTAGAAAATTTTATACTTGAGAACTATGTCATAAAACTTAGGGTAAGTAGCATCTAGGTCCCTCTAGTTTACTCGTATAGGCAAATAGGTCCCTCGACCATTCAAAAGAAGCAGACTAGTCCTCCAGTTTGATTAAATGTGCAAGTAGGTCCTTGGGCCGTAACAGACGTTAACTTAAATAGCAAATGACTTATTTACCCTTTCTTTTTACTGAAGATAAATCTCTTCAACCGGCATTTAGCGACCTCTCCTCCGCCTGTATGCCTTAGCTCTTGGTGTGAGTAAAATATTAGATCTCTCATTCATAATAATCTCAAAAATTGAGAATATTAAATATGGAAAATGCAAAATGCAAAATGTTGAAACTTAAAAATTCGTAAAATAAGCTCATAATCTTGGCTGCAAATAGGAGAAAGCAAACCTTAGACCCTGCACAAATCCTCGAAATCCCACCACCTTCAATGCTTTCCCAACGTCGACGACGGTGAAGCGATTGCTTATTCTTTACCGTCGCTAATTAAGAGGATGATCTTCACCTTTCTCTAGAGTCGCTTGTAATGGAAAGATCTGATTAAGGGGATGACCTCCACCAACTTGTTTGGTGATATTGTCTGCTTGTCCTTCGAAATGTGCTCTAAGGTTTACATGACCTACTTTCACATTAAAAAAAGGGTACTTTAGGCAAGTAATTGTTAGGTCTAATTGTCTTTTTATTGATTTCTAACGTCTGTTACGGCTCAAGGATCTACTTGTATATTTAATCAAATTGAAGAACCAGTTTGCTTTCTTTTGAATGGTCAAGGGATCTATTTGCCCATACGAGTAAACTAGGGGGACCAAGTTGCTATTTACCCTAAAACTTATTCAATTACTTATCTGCTAATCATAGAATATTTAGGTGGGATGAAAGATTAAATACACATTAGTAGGTATGTTTTAATATAAATTCAATCCAAATTAATTAACTTGATGAAAACAAGATACAATTAACAGATAGTACAATTATTATAATCTAAACTCAAATATACTGGTTTAATTAAAATAAATGTATGTTCTCTTCCCTTTTAGTCTCTGACTCACTGAATAAATAAATAGACAAAAGTATAACTAAAATCGTATCCTCTTAGCAATTCAAACTCAACTGAAGTAGAGAAGTCAAGTAGCATGATTAATGTTCGTTAGAAGTAGCGACAAAGTGTTAATGATGGTAAAAAAAACTGCGGTGTCATTAGCATCTACGAGACGTGAAAAAAGTCGGCTGAAGTTGAGGAAGTAACAGCTTTTGGATACCGGATTTTTTTTGTTACTGAGACTAGTGTGCATGAAACTTCTTGCTCTCTCAATTACGTGAGTTCGATGTGTTGCTTTTCCATCGTTAATCATGTCTAAGCATCTTTAATGTCTGAATCCTGAGTTTAGGCATAATATTGTGTAAGTCTACAAATTAAAACTTGTAATATCTTAGTCCTTGAGTAACATATAATACATTAGTTAGGTTCTTCTAAAATTTTTTATTATAAAAAATTTTAGAATACCATTTTTACCTTTTTAACTGTCCCTTCTCTTTCCTCTTTTTTTCTTCTCTCTCTCTCTCTCTCTCTCCTCTTTCTCTCCTCTCTCTCTTCTATCTCTGACCCCTCCTAGCATGAGGTTGTAAGCGAAAAAGGGTCTACACTGGCAACCTTGTGGGAGTGGAGCAAAAAGGAGAGGGAGAGAAGAAAGAAAGGGGAGAGGGAGTGGAAAGAGGGGGAGGGAGAGGAGAGAGAGGCTGCGGGGGAGGAGGGGGAAAGGAGCAGCCTCTCTCTGTCTCCTCTCCTCTCCTCTTTACTCTCTCTCTCCCCCCCTTTCTTCTCCCCCTTCCCCTTCTCTGCCTACAACCTTGCGGGAGGGGTCACTGGGCTGCAAGCGGAGAAGGGAGAGATGGGGAGGAGAGAGAAGAGATGGGGGAGCAGAGAGGAGAAAGAGATAATAGGGAGGAAGAGGAGAGACCAGGTGGGAGGGGAGAGATATGAAGGACAAAAATGATATTTTAAAAAAACTTTATAATAAAAATAAAAAGGACTTCGTTAATATATTATATGTTTCTTAGGGACTTGAATGTTAAAAATTTTAATTCGTGAACTTGTGTGATATTATGCCATAGATGTAGGGATTTGGATATACTTTGTCCTTTGTTTTTTATTGTGTGGGTCAGACCGATTGGTCTAATATTTTCTCTAATTAGAAGTATCAAAAAGGATCAAATAAGTATCGAATTTTTTGTTTAAAAATAAAAACTGAAACGTCATGTGGCGAAGAAGTATCCAAGAATATCGATATTTGATATGGATACGGTACAGATATATTGAGGTTTATAAAGTATTGGTGCTTTATAGTGAGTTACGTAATTTTTGGAAATTAATTGACAACTAGTTACATATGTTTTGATTGGATGCTCTTTAGTAGACATGTATTATATTTTACTATTGTTGCAAATTCATTGCTAGGAAGAAAGGGCTATGTTGAACAAACTATTTGGGTAAATAGTACATTGTAGTACATTCACTGTTTATTGTGTTATTGGTTTGAGATTTGAAATTTGGGCATTTTGTAAGCTTGTCAATATCTCGGATTACGGAACCACGCTTCTTGGAAAATTAATAGAAAGAATAGGGAGATGATTCCAAGGGGAAGCCAACACTTCCATAATGAGATAATAGTAGAAGCACAAAAACACAAACTCTAGGTTGGAACCTAACAAGTCCCATGGACAACTTGGGTAGAAGAATCTTCAGAAACAATATGTATCAAGTTAAAAGAACCAAGTCTCAACTTTGAGAATTCTCAAGTCGAGATAACTCAAACCTCGGTCCAATCCAAAAGAAACGAAGCCTTGGGACTAGAACTTCTGAGACATGATATATGAAAACATTTGGGAGAAGAACCTAGCCTTGGTATCGAAATATCACTCGAGCAAATAGAAATATCAACAAAACCACCTAAGAGATGACCTCTTGAGGAATTCTCAGAGGAAGCACCGAGAGTTCAATACCCCGTGCTCGGACATCTCGGAGAACGCCCGCCAGCTATCCTTGGCTCCTACTCAACCAAGTGATAGACAATCCCTAAGCTGTCACTTGCATGGCCATAAAGGCATAAAAATGTTTTAAAGCATACGCCCACTGGATATTAGACATGGTTTTAAATAGGGAAATAAGATATATGGGTAAAAGGGTCAAATAGGGAAATTCGACATGATAAAATTTCTCTTTTATATAGGAGCAAACCTGTATAAAATTGTAAATGTAGGATCGAATTAGTGAAATTCAAGGAATTTTTCATAGTCCACTGCCATCCTTCAACCCCCATGCTTTCATTTCCTTTTCCAACAAATCTCTGGTGAGCATGAGAATGAGAGAGAAACCCAGAGCCAATTTCCTAGTCTGGAATTAAAGACTCCGAACAACCACTAAGTGGATAGCTTGAAGGAAGGGGCCTCCCAAAACGTCTGATCTACCCTCTGTTTTCCATAGATGGAAAAAAAAAAGGGTATTAGTTATGTTGGATGGAAGCTATTACCACAGGAAACAAATAGGGTGGGCATGAGTTGACATGTGTGAGTGAGCCTCAACAGGAAGGTTAAGATGGGTTTAAATCAAGTTGCTCAAATTTAGTTGAGGAATTTTGAGTCAATTAAGTTGATTCAAATTAGTAACTTAATACAACAACAAACCAAGCATTTACCGCATTGAGTGGGGTCGGCTACATGAGTCATTTGTTTCTATTGCATTTTATCAAATAACAAATTCCTATTTAACTCTAAATATGAACCAAATTTGTACTATATATTTATATCGTGCATATATATTTATAGTTATTAATTGATTATTTATGCACCTTTCTATGCCATATACTCTCTAATCACACATAATACAAATTACATAAATCATGTATAAGTTTGTACATGTGAATTCATCTATAACTGTAAATATACATGATGTAGAATTTGGTCTATAGGCCAAAAGAAATTTCAAGTGATTAAAATATTATTTATTGTGACAGTTTGAACTTAGAGATTGGAATGAAAATATAAATCTATTTGCTCAGATTGAGTTGAGAAATTTTGAGTCAATTAAATTGATCTGAATTAGTGGCCTAGTTTATCGAACAAAATTTATAATATGTATTTACATCGGACATATATCTATAGTGATTAATTAATTATATATGCTCCTTTCTGTATCATTCACTCTAATCACACATGGCACATATTACATAAACGATGTATAAGTTTATATGTGTAAATTCATCTATTAGTGTAAATATACACGATATACTAGTGCTATTTAATTTTGAGTAAATTGTCATTAGGCCAAAAGAACTTTTTAAATTATTGTTTATTGTGACAATTTAAACTTGAAGTATTGGAATGAAAATGACCCAAAGGAGCATAAATCCTGCTAGATTAGCACCATAATTAACACACTCATCATCCAAACAGAATTGCATTTGCCCTATTCTTACAAAATTTGTTTCGAGATGATCAAATTCTTGTCCATAGACTCTTCTGCAATAAGATGCTTGATAACCTATAGCTGCACGATGCGTGCAGAAGTAGGATCTACAAGCATCTGGGAAGAAACATTTTAACTCTTCGTTTCTTTACATGGAGGCATTTTTTCAGGGGTATTATTTAGTCACGTAGGGCATTTTTCAGTTACATACGAGCACCGTCTTCATAATGGCAAATCTGAATATCTGCAGGAAGCTAAATTCTTCAGCTTAATAGCTCAAAAATGCCCTTTCTTTAGCTGAAAAATTTCCCCAGAAATACTCCTACCTAATATATTTCAGGCCCTAAGTCGCCGAAATGGGGACTTATAAATACCCGTATGTATAGCTAAAATTTATAGCTATATAGAGAAATGACATGTCATTTTTCTTTCCGCATGCTCGTGTGTTTCACTTCTACATGCATTGCACGGTTATTGGCTACCGATCATCTTACTTCTTACGTTACCTGAATGCAATAATTTCTCCTTCTATATCCAATAGCACAATTATTTTTCGCTTATGACCCATTTTATCTTATTGCATGAGATTATATGATTGTCTTTGTTTGCACCAGTTGTGGAAACCTATCATGAACAATTTATTTAGGCCCTGTTTGGTGTTTGGTGCGAGGACCAAATCAGGACCAAAGTGATATTAATTTAAAAAACAACAATAATAATAATAAATAAAATTTTTTAATCATTTTAAACAAATTTTAATATAAAAAAATATTATTTTATTTTACATAATAATTTTTAATAAAAATATATATACTTTATTTCACATCCTAGACCAAAATATTCGAATCGAGTATTTTGGTGTAGAATGTAAAATAAAATTAATTTTTTTAATGAAAATTATTGAGTATGTGAAGTAGAATAGTTTTTTTAATATTAGAATTTGTGTAGAATGATTAAAATTTTTTATTTATTATTATTATTGTTATTTTTTAAATTCAAATTAATACAGAAACTCTTACCAAAAATTCATATGCACAAACAAGAAACGATGAACCCTTTTTGTTTGTGTTATTTGAATCTTTCACCTTAAATTTAAATATTTTTAAGAGTTTCAAGCACACCTTTTGCAGTTTATCTTTAATCCTTAAGTTGGTGTACTACAAATAAAATGCTGATTTTTTGCTCCTACTTCTCAGCTTATGCAGTTTTATTTATTATTCACGATAGGTGAACTTCAATAAGGTGGCCCTTAAACGAGAGTCTCCATTGGGGAATGAGGTTTTGTATAAAAGTTATTTGAAAAAAAGAAAAGTATAGAGATAGATAATTATGTTAGCAAATAAACTGAGTGAGAACTTATCTTTTTGTTTACATTTTTTTTAATATATTTGTTTTAATTATTTTTTTTTATCATATTCTATTATGTTGTTTGCATTATACTTGTGATGCCCCATGTGTAGCTGGATCTTCACATTTTCATAGTAACCAAATGTTGACCTCTTATGCAAAAAAGACTGTTCTTAGCACAGAATTCTAATAATGAGTAAATATCAATTAGGTTCTTCTTGGTTTTTCACATTTTAAAAAAGAATTAATTACTGAATTTTTATATTTAAGTTTTAATTATATTTTGGTTCATAATTTTGAAAAATTTATTAAAAGATTTTTAGGTTTTAATTGATATGATGTTTGGGTCTTTTTGCTTTTATTTTTTTATGAGATTAAATTTTTAACTTGTAGGGCTGTTAACGATTCGATCTCGAGCCGATCGGACTTCGACTCAAGATTGAATTGAAAATTTTTGATTCGATCCAGAGAATAAATGAGGAGAGTTCGATCCGATCTCGATTTGAGATAGTCTGGCTCATTTGTTATCTATTCAAGCTCAATTCGAGACAAAATCGATTTGATTTTTGATTAATTTTTGATTTTTTATCTAAATATTATGTATAAATATATTTATTTATTCAGTCAATTTAAATTATAATCATTCGCTTTGATCTATTATTTAATGATAAAAATAAAAAAAATAATTTATAATAAATATGATTTAAATAAGTATAAAAAAATTTTTAATGAAGGTCTAATGAAGTTTTTCAGTAAATTACTGAAAAATTGCATATATAAATATATTTATATATAATATTTTTTATTTTTTTAATAATTTAATTTCGAGTCATCTAGGTTGATCCTACACGCGGGCTCAAGATTGGATTGATAAAATTTTTGAGTCAAAAAGTTTGTTAGTCGGCTCATTTAGATTGAATCGAGTTTGATTTGATTTAAATTTTAATTTAATTTTTGAGTGATCTTTGATTTGCGAGCAAAATTAACAGCCGTATTAATGTGTGCTAGTGCATTTTTTTAAAAAAAGAATTTTTTTTTCGTTCTCTCTCTCTTTCTCTTGCTGGCGGACCTGCATACATGTTCATTGGCCTGCTGCTATCCTTCTTTCTTTGTCGCACAAGTGGACCTACGATCAACGAGAGTGCATAAGTTTGCATGTGTGTGTGCACACACAAGAGAGGATGAGATGAAAGATAAATTTTAAATTGTAAAAATATAAAATATTATTTAGATGTCGATAAGAATTGTTAATTTGGGCCTTTGGTGTTATAATTAAATTTTTTAAATTTTTTTATTATTGTAAAATTTTTAAAACAAGAGGTACTTAATAAATTTTTAAATATTATGTACTAAAATATAATTAACCTTTTAGAAATGTCTTTATATGAATCTCTAATTTATGAATAGACAAAAAAAAAAGAACGATATTATTATAAAAGTAAATTTTAAATATAAATAAACTAAATCAAACTAAAGTATTATTATTTCTTTCTCATTCGAAGAATAAATTAAATAATTTGTGTGTAATGTGTGAAATTTTAGTCATTATTTCAGATTTGTAGATGCAATAGAGATTCTTACCTACTCTTTTATGTTGAAACAGGAGTTTAAAATGAGCATAAAAATGAGAGTCGTGTTTAAAAAGACCTGATTGTATCGATTTTAAAACTTATAGGTATTTTAAAAATGTGAGGGATCTATTTGCTTAATATACAAAGGGCATAAAGTTTTTTTTTTTTTTGTTTGGTGCTCGTAACGTTGATGGTAGAAATAACGTATTTGTATATATTCACAAACGAGAAAAACTCATTTAGTTAACTTACAAATGTAAAAGCTTTAGTGGAATAAAGGGTAATATTTTTTCATAAAAAATAGAGTAAATAATTTGCAATTTATTCTAAAATTTATCTTCTTTTAATAGATTTTTATGATGTTAATTATTATAATTTTCATTGCTTGTTAGTTTAAATAAGTTTTTAATGTTTGATTACATGTTAGTTTAAATTGACAGAAATTATTAAAATTTGTGATAGAAAAATTTTTCACTTTTATAAAATTAATAAAATATCTTTATAAATATTTTATAACTTCATTTGATTAGATTTGTTTGAAAATTGATGACCAATTTGAGGGAAAAATAGGGGTTTTAATATTTACTGAAATAAAAAATCTCATGATAATAAAACTTTAACTTTAAGATTTAAGTCTAATAATTTAAAATTTATGAAATTTTGTAGCAAAATTCTAGGATTTTAAAAGCTTATTATATGTAATTATCCTTAATTGAATTGATCTGCAGGTTAAATTTCGGTTAAATTTTAAAAAGGGATAATTACATGCACATATATACTTTTAAAATTTAGTTATTTATATATTTAATATTTTATATTATTTATAAAATTAGTATGAGTTGTATATAAATTATAATTTTTATAATTAATATGAATATTAAAAATTTAATTATTAAATATATAAAATCATTATATATATATATAACTTCACCTTCGATTCCCAGCCAAAAGCTTTCGATTTTCACGATGGCTGCTCTCCGGAGATCTCGGCCATGGCATCGAATCATTGGGCAAGACCTCTCTCCGGTGCGCTTCTTCTTGCGCTCCCTCTCCTCTTGGCTGCCCTATTCTTCGCCGCTCCCCGCTCTCGTTTCTCTCCCTCCGCGACAGACCATCGTCGCCTCGAATCCCGCAAGCGCGATCCGCATCTGGAGCGCTCGCAGTGCCGTAGAATGGCGCCCTTGCAGCTGGTTGATCTCCGAATTTGCTACGGGTAATCAGAACTGAAGTTAGGATTTGATTCCCTTGTGATCTGTGTGTAGATCTCTCGATATTTCTCGTTATCGGAATCATTATTGAATGGCTTCGTTGCAGAAGATTCCATTCCTTTTTTGGTTGAAATGCTGCAGCTCTTCCAGCGAGGAGTAATGGTTTCGTGAGGGTCGATTTCTATGGGGGCCTTAATCAGATGAGACGCGATGTGAGTAGGTTCTTGTTTTCTCTTGTTTGGGGCTGTTGGTAGATTGGTTTAAAGTTTAAATTTCAGTATAATTTATCTTGGTTAAACTGTTAGTGAGTATATATTGTGGTCATGCATTAAAACTGTTGACAAAGACACATCGCCAAACAAATTGGATGGTGTGGATAATGAAAAGAAATTATAAAAAAAATAAGAAAATAGGGGCACAGGTTTTCACATGAAAACCGGGCCTAACTGGAAAAACCACTACACCATTGGTAGTTTTAAAGATCCACTATAAATAGATTGACCTACAGAGTACAAGCTTTGGTCGAAATGAAGGGCACTTGTCAAACAAGTGGAGTGTTTAGATTGCACCTCTTTCGAAACCCTCTACTCTCCATTTGTGTTTCTATTTTCTATTTATAGCTTTTTTTTTTGAAAGATGGTAAGCCATAGCATTAAGCTAAATCAATATTATAAATATTATAGAAGTCAACCAGCATCCTCCTTGAGGATGTTGCAAAAAGTAATGGGGCATTTCTCTCTCCCAGCGAAAATTACCTAACGTAGCATAATGAGCCAAAAAGTTGGCTGCACTATTTACGTTACGCGATATATGTGTAACCTTACAAAAAGAGAATGAAAGCAAAATATTTGTAATCTGCTCAACGATAATATCTCTATGCGGGTTTGCATGGGTTTTAAGATCTTCTAATGGTATTGCTAGTATTCCATTTAGAATTCTATTTGCTGGTTGCTGATGCTGAATATGATGCTCCATTTGGCGTTATGATATACTAGTGGTACCAACCCATTGTTCCCCTCCATGTTGCTGCTCTGAATAGTTCCATACATGTGTGAAATCTAACTGGCGTCGAGAGATTCCATATTGGGACAAGCTATTGTGAACGAGTTGTAGCACCTCCATTGAGTCTCCTTCCAACCAAACCCCACATGTCCTGGGCACATCGTCTGAAATGACTCTCAATCCCTCAAGTGCATCTATTTATAGCCTTTGATCGTCATAATTTCTTCTGATAATTGCCATTCCATGATTTAAATACTATATTCAAGTAGCGTGCACGCACGCCTTTATTGGAATTTAGTTAACTTATGTGGATATGAAGTTTGACCATCTGACCAAGCGGTTATACTTCTCTGCAAGATGTTGTGCTATTGATGTTGTTCGAATAGGGCTGTTCATGGAAAATCAATTAACCTCCAACTTCTTTGCTATGTATCCCTTAGTTGCCTTTTGCTTTTCCACAGGGTCGTTTCCATCCCATCACCTACTCTAGGAACTTTCCACACATACAACTAAGATCAATGTGCGAATCTTGATGTAGCAAATTCTTCCCCTCCTCCCCCCCAAAGCACCACATGTATTGATGCACGCGTCCATTTTTTGTGTAAGCGATTTTGGTGTTGCCATATGTCATGATCTATCGTTTATAAATAAGTAGGTTTGGAAGCATTCGAGCATTTTGGTCATGATGTTATTCTTAAACTAGAGACGTGCTTTTGACGAATAGGAGTTTGGAGTTGAAGGAGAAGCATCAAACATCTAGGAAATGGCAGGGGTCCTACTAGTTAAAGCTCTGATTGTTTGAGCACATGTTCAATCCAAGAGTTGAAGTGCTCTTGCTGTGGCTACAACCTACCCCCCCTATTGTTCCCCTCCATGTTGCTGCTCTGAATAGTTTCATACATGTCATGTGAAATCTAACTGGCGTCGAGAGATTTCATATTGGGACAAGCTATTGTGAACAAGTTATAGCACTTCCATTGAGTCTCCTTCCAACCAAACCCCACATGTCCTAGGCACATCGTCTGGAATGACTCTCAATCCCTCAAGTGCATCTATTTATAGCCTTTGATCGTCATAATTTCTTCTGACAATTGCCATTCCATGATTTAAATACTATATTCAAGTGGTGTGCACGCACGCCTTTATTGGAATTTAGTCAACTTATGTGGATATGAAGTTTGACCATCTAACCAAGCGGTTATACTTCTCTGCAAGATGTTGTGCTATTGATGTTGTTCGAATAGGGCCGTTCATGGAGAACCAATTAACCTCCAACTTCTTTGCTATGTATCCCTTAGTTGCCTTTTGCTTTTCCACAGGGTCGTTTCCATCCCATCACCTACTCTAGGAACTTTCCACACGTACAACTAAGATCAATGTGTGAATCTTGATGTAGCAAATTCTTCCCCTCCCCCCCCCCAAAGCACCACATGTATTGATGCACGCATCCATTTTTTGTGTAAGTGATTTTGGTGTTNCCCCCCCCCCCCCCCCCCCCCTTGTACTGATATTACCCTTGTCCTTGAACCTAATGGGAAGAAAGTGAAGACGACAGTTCCTAGTACTTCGACAATGGTCAAGGAGATAGTGGCAATGTAGGCTAGCGAGCAATCGATCTCCTTATCGAAGAGAGGTTCATTTAGGAATATTCTGGTCGATCTCGAACAGGATTTTGAGGTTATTCTCATGGCAATTAAGTTCTTTAGTCTAACTAGCTTGAACTCGGAGATAATGCTAAGTGGAGTAACTGACGGGAGTATCATGAACACCCGACAATTGTACTCCAAAATAATTTGAAGTGGCAAAATCAAAACGATTGTCGTGAATACTTGATGAGCAGGAATCTACTCTTCCCTTATTACTGTGTTAGTTCCAACTTCCTCCCCGGAGATAATCACTTTGATCAAGGATGTCTTTTGTCATCTCTCCGGTGGTCTTTCAGAGAAGGTACAATAGATTTTGAACTGGTTGGAGAAGCTCATTCTAGATTCAAAGATGTCGTAACATTAATGTCTCATTTGGTTGAAGTATGTTTTGTGAAGTTTTAATTTTTTTTAGAAAGAAAAAGAAAATTATTTGATGTTATGAAGTGTAATAAATTTAATAAGGAATCATTAGAAGAATTATGCTCCCGGAAACCAATTTGGCGATGCCTAGGCCACCGAATTTGGGTTAGGCATTGTGGGATTTTTGGGAACTCTAGATTTGGTACCTTCTGTGCGATAGGATTAGGATTAGGGGCCACCTACTCCTAAATTTAAGGGCAATGAATTGCTTATATATGATCAACGATTATCAGCAAATTCAGTGGAGTGTGGTTGCTGCCTTGGCTTGCGTCAGTGCAATAGCTTGTGTTTGGGCTTTTCCAAAGGGAAGAAATCATTTCGCAGATCTCTTCTTTTTGTGCATCTCAATGATTTCCCTATGACGACACTGTAGTACCTCTCGAGCGAGCTCACTATGAGAAGGAAGAATTGTGCCTAATGGCCTTACTAGCCGTCAATTTTCTAGGAGATGGGGAATGGCTATGCATTTTGCACACCATCTTCATACTACTTGAGGGAATCAAAGATGTTGATGTGAAATTGTCGTCCGATGAAGATGCGATGAAGGAGATGAGCGGAGATCAGAGTGTATCCTTGCAAAAGATAGGAGGGAAGATCAAGCTATCTAATAAACAGATTGAGTGAATAAGAAAAAAATGCAAAAAAGAAAAAGGTACAAGAATTTAGAGTGATTTAAAGAGATCTTCCTTCATTAGATCAAAGTTTTATTATAGAGAAGAGTTACGATAGGATCACTAGAGGGAATACAACTTAGGGACTTGGGAAAATTTGAGGGAGTTTTCTAGAGCTGGGATTTGTTTGAATCTCTTTGAATCATGGAACTGATGAACTATCGAACCTCGGTCGACTGGACCCTCTTTATAGCTAAGAAGAGGACCTCAAGTGAGTTGTGACCTAGGTTGTCCAAATAAACTGCCAGTTGAAGCTGGTTGTGTAGGATCTATTATCATGAGTCATGTCCACTTATTGAGGTACAAGGTGACTAAAGTATCTAGTAACCTGATTAGTTAGAGAGGAGTGTCTGAATTGCTGACGTGGAGACAATTCCCTTTGTAGCAATTGAAATTGAACCTTTTTTAAGAGAGGAAAGAGAGGCTTATGCCATAGCATTAGACTAAAGCAAAAATACAAAAGAGTATATCAATCAACATCCCATATGATGTTGCAAAAATCAATGAGGATAAGCATACTTGTCTCCCAATAAAAATCATCTAATGTACCTAGATGTTCCGAAAGGCCATTTGCACTATTTGGTTTACAAAAGTGGAAAGAACTAAGTAGAGAAAAGATATATTCTATCACTCGGTCTTGAAATGTAGTGTTGCCCTTTTGTTGTATGTTGCTTGATATATTGTGCTAAAAAATTCCTCACATTGTGCTCCAACCGTATGTCCTACTATTGTTGCAACTTGTTATTGTGGCTCTGGTACCTACATACAGCCAACTAGGCATCATTTAGACCTGGCTCGCCTGAGTCCCACCTAATCATTTTAGAACTCATGATGTTAAGGTTAAATTGTGGTTGTTATTTTGCCTACCATTGCTGAACATATGGCTAGTTTTGTAATTCATTGTCAGTTTTGGTTTGCTTAATGCTTTGTCTAACCTAGGGTTGGTAACATGTCAACTTTACGGTTAATAGCAATGAAGAGCCTCTATTTGCTCTTATATGAATTTAAGTATCTTTAGTTTTTGAATTAGAAAAAATGGTTCTGTTGTTTAAGTAAAAGTGCAAATGTGTCCCTCGAATCATAACAAACGTTAGAAAAGGCCAAAAGATGTTTTCACCCATGTTTCATATTTCTAATTTACTCTTTTAATTTTATGTGGAAATTGGTCCTCAAATCTTACATTTTTTTATCTCACCCAAAGTTGGAGATGGCAGTGCCTATTGCCAGCATTAGGCCTTTACCTACCTCAATGAAGGTGAAAGGTGGGTTCCCGGTCGACATCTCTGATGTGGGCAAAGGAGTCCTTGAAAATGTCGATTAGGATCAAATCTTGTTTGCCCTATTTTTATCCTCATATTTTTTTGCATGTTGTGATGCCACTACAAAACCAATTGTGACTAATTGTGGGATAACTAGAGGGAAAAGAAAGGTAGGATTGCGATGAGTACATGATACTTCGTGATGCGGAGGCAGTTTAGAGGGAGAGAGAGAACTGAAAGTTGGTTGACAAAGAAATTTTTTTTTCTTAGTGGGTGTTGGAGGAGCGATTGGAGAGAAAGAAGAAATCAAAAACGTTTCCTCATGAGGAGCACTACCTGAACACTACCACAAAAGAACAACACAAATTGGGGCAGGAGAAGAGGGGAGAAGCTGCAACTTTTGGTGAATATTGTTTTTGGAACTATTGGATGGGACACATAAGATAGATGAATATTTTGGCACGGATAAATCAATGTTTTTATCATTGAGTTAACATTTGTTCTGATTGGAGGAACCATTGCAAGTTTATTTAAATCAGAGTGTCAATTTGTTTAGTTCGAAAATTGGAGAGACCCAAACACACATAAAGGCAAACGCGAAAGTTTCAAATGCTATTTATCCTAAATTTTAAAGTTGCCAAAATTCAATCTCAATCTTTTAATTTTTGGCTAAGCTTTATGCTAACTTCCATTGATTAAAATCTATAGGATTTTATATAGATTTTAATTTTATTGATTTGAAAATGTAATCATATTATATTAATATTAAAATTGTATTAAGAGTAAACTTAGCATGATTATCTAGTTTGGAAGTTTATCGAATGGTCAAGGCCGAGCATAGGCATCAATATATATATAAAACCATAGAATGGCTGAATGGGCACTGACTTTATTTCTAGAGTTCGATCAAAGGTTGCTGCCTTGGCCATTGTTTCTTAGGTGAGATCTCGTTATGTTCAATCAATTAATTGATGGTCGTATTTTGTGCTTATAAATTTAGTTATTTTATTTGATTTTTGTTGTTTTCTTTTCATTTAGAAAGTTTGATCTTAATTTGATGCCTATGATAAACGCTTACATATTTACTACGAAGTTTGAGAGAACTTGTTTTGATGAACTCTTTTCGAATGCTTTTGTTTGTTTTCATGTTGTGGCAATAGCTTCTGCCTTTGTACAGAGGATTACCACTTAAAGGATAAAAAATTGTGTTTTCGCCCAATTGTCTTATCCTTTTAATTGATTGTTGTTCGTTGCTGTTATCCATCAATTTTTTGTTCATTTAAATCCATGGCGAGGAAATGATGGAAGTATGTTTTAGCATGGTTTTCTCCTCATGGAGAACTTTTTTGAAGTTTGCTTCCTAGTTCTACTGAAAGTAATTCAATTTCTTGCTTGTGCTCCCCAAAAAGGAAATGGTACATTTTAATCTGGTGGCAATTTCTCATAATTATTTATGTCTTAGTTTTTCTTTTTATTGGCTGTCTTATATTTTACTCCTGAAAAATGAAAATAGTACATTTTAATTGTTTATGATGCTAATTTCTCAAAATTATTCATTTATTAGTTTTTCTTTTTATCAACTCTATCCAACTTGGCTAGTATACTCTTGCTTCATTTTATCTCAACTGAGCCTTTTACGACAAAAAACGCGGCTTACAAAGCTTCACCAATTAGAAATTTGTGGTAGTTTTGTATTGTCTTTAGGTGGTAACTTGTACTTTTAGCATTCAATTATTATTTGTTTTCCTTTTTTTTATTCTTTTTAAGTAAAGTTTGTAAACTTCTGAGAAGGCCAATGTCAGGAACATGATGCTCAAATATGTGTTCTTGTCTTAATTATATTAAACTAATTTATTTTTTTAAAGGTATTTGTTAGTACAAAGTATCTGTGATTATTTTTCATGACTAAGAGTATATGCTGTAAAATTTGACATCCTCATGTTTTCTATGATTGCATATAGCTTGCTCTGGCTGTGGTATTGTCCTCAGTTTTTTTAAGCTGTTAACTAGTTTTGAGGCTTAGTTATATATATACATATTGGAACTGATGTAGTAGACCATTTGCATTAGTCTATTTATATTGTATCACTCCTAAATGTTACTTCTTTTGTGTAGCGGTTGTTTTGTGTTTCATGCTTGAACATCTTCAGATATTGAAATTGTCTTATGATGCCATGAAAATTGATAGTATTTTATCAGAATATTTTATTGTATTACATATTAACTTTCTTGAGTTTTTCTTTTTTTTTTTCTTGTAGGTATGTAACGTCGAGTTTGTTCCAGATATATTAGTTGTTAAAATTTGTAGGATGCAATTTTGCCCTATTTTTTGGGAAAGGCATCAGATTTGTTCGTGGCGGCTCACAAGTATGCTTATTTAAAGGTAAATAAATTACTAGTTAATTTCAAAAAAAATTACTAGTTAATTTCAAAAAAAAATTACTAGTTGGTCTTTGAGCCTAATGGTTTTTTATGTTGGTCTATAAATTTTAAATCTTCTCTCTTTGGTCTTTTTTTGCTTAATTTTTATTTAAGTAAATGTCATATAAGTATCTGAGATTACGGGTAAAATAAAATGGGTATTTGATTTTCAAATGGTATCATCCAGGTTCTTGAATTTGGAGGGTAATATAGACGGCTCTAAACTACTAAGCTGTAAGTAGAAACAAAAAACACATTCATATAACACGACTAAGTAATATCAAAGCCAGAGATTTGATATTAATTATAATACATATATATTTTCAAACTTTACTGTTACCATATCTTAAATACATTGAACTAATTTTCATGAAATTATCTATACAAGAAATTTCATGAAATTGTTTGCAAATATAAAGCACATGTATACAAAGAGAGCAACAAAAAATCTTTTGAAATTATTGGTAGATGATAGAATATTATGTTTATACAGAGACACAACTTGAACCACCGTTTGAAGAACTCTTCCAAACAAACAAGTTCTATTTATTTATTGTGTAATAAAAAAATAGTACAAACTTATTAATATTCATACAAAAAAAGGTTAAAATTGAAACCAAAAATGTCTATTGGGGAAACCGTCATCATGCTGCACGTTCACCAGATGTCTCCATTTTTGCGCATTCATACCATAAACAATTATTTTTTAACAAGTTTGTTCTTCAGCGTGATGCCATGCCAATGCGACAGTAATGTCTTCACCCAAAATGATAGAAACCAACTTCTAAAAACCAAGACCACTTCTAAGCTCTACCCAATTTCTGCTTACTACAGTTTTCTTTCTCCAAATCTAGCTCTCACATCTCTCACATCTCCAAACATCAATACCCCTTGATCTTTATTGATGTAAACAAGAATCGACTTCCCCTCCATGGAACCCAACCAACTTCCTCTCCATGGAACCCAACCAAATAATCAACTTCCCCTCTCACATCTCTTCAACGTCTGAATTCAACCAATTTGGAAAGTTAATTATCGAAACTGCCTCATCAACTTTCCCATTTATTTTTCTCTTTAGCATAACCCATAAAAGGAAGAGAGGTCAGTAAATATCTGAAAATAACTTTGACACTGAATTGACCCTGGTAAATGCTGTCACTGCCATCGCCACAGCCAACTGCCAATTTTCCTAAAACCTTTTGGGAGAATACCTCAAAATGAAATAGGTGGAATGACCTGTATCAAATTATCAAATGAAACTCGACAAGCAACAGTTACAATAAATGGCTTACTCAATACTCAATGGAGAGATTCAATCCATAAAGAAAATAGCACAATCAAATAATGTCCTTGGATTAGGAATACGTCTACCAAAATAAGTTAGTTGATTTACTATGATGTAGTAACTCGAAGAACATTTATCAAATCGTCTTACTGGACATGGATCAACCCGCCCCATCAACAAGCGCACATAGTAGGAGACTGCCGTGCATGCGATGCTATTTGAAGCAGATAGACACAGTTGGCCAAGCGGGAGGGCTATATGAGACTCAATAGGTAATGGTGAGCCTTGAAAAGCAGCAAATTTCAAAGGATTATCATAAGTGGGTACATAAAAGACACCTAATGTGCCTATTTGTGAGAATAAGGAAATGTATAAATTTTCAAATTTTTTGTCCGAAATATTATTGATAAATCTTTTCTAATGAAGAACAATATTAGGGATATACTCTGTTGGGAGCCGATATAGTATCCACATTACCAGATCAGAAGGCATATCAATTAGCAGGGAGAATGTGAGTTCAGACCAGCCAGATAACACAAATTCTAAAAAAATTAAAATGAGAGCATATGAAGAGTGAAAACTGTGTATGTCATAAATAGGAATAATAAGTAAAACTCCAAAATATATGACGAGGAGTCTAATTGCAGGAATAGCAAGCGAATAATATAGCAAGTTTTGATCAAACAGGTGAATAGGATATTTACTCAAACCTTAATGTGGAGGAGTGGAAGTGAGGCTGGTGGAGGAGATCACAGATCTGCGGATGAGATCGTCAATTTCCGGTGGCCCGATCTCCGATTGATGAAGAGCGATAGGCAAAGAAAACGACGCAGGTAGTGCTGAAGAGAAGAACAGTTGAGAAGAGGCTCTGTATGTCGATCTCCACCAGCCTCATCTCCACCTCCTCCACTGTCATATCTTCGTATGGTCTTGTCATTAGTGGAAGACGGCTCCGTGGTCTTCGTCGCTAAGCTACAAAGTTGTAAATAGAAACAAAAAAACACATACATATGACATGACTAAGTAATACCAAAATCAAAAGATTTAATATTAATTATAATACATATATATCCAAACTTTATTATTATCATATCTCAAATACATTAAAGTAATTTTCATGATATTGTCAATAAAAGAAATTTCATAAAATTGTTTGCAAATATCAAAGCACATATATACAAAGAGAGCAACAAAAAATCTTCTGAAATTATTGGTAGATAAAATATTATGTTTATACAGAGACACAACTTGAACCATCGTTTGGAGAACTTCTCCAAACAAACAACTTATATTTATTTATTTAGTGTAACAAAAAAAAGAGAACAAACCTACTAATATTCATGCAAAAATGGATAAAATTGAAACCAAAAATGCCAACTTGGGAAACAGTCATCATGCTATACGTTCGTTAAATGCCGTGCCAATGCGACAGTAATGCCTACTTGGGAAATCTCCACTTCTGTGCATCCATACCATAAACAATTATTTTTTAACAAGTTTGTTTTTCAGCGTGATGCCAATGCGACAGTAATGCCTTCACCCAAAAGGATAGAAATCAATTTCTCAAAACCATGACCACTTCTAAGTTCTGCCCAATTTTTGCTTACTAGAGTTTCCTTTCTCCAAATCTAGCCCTCAAATTTCGGTAAGAATTTATTTTACAGAACTGATTGAACTATTTTTCATAGAGATTCTAATAACACCACATTCTTTGCCTTAATAGGAAAATAGCAAATATCAAGTCTGTCGTAGAAAATCATTCAAATACTATGACATTATGATAAAGATTTATCAAAAAAGCACTGAAGTAGGTCAAAGTGCTCATGTCAGACGGCGATTACCACATGGCTCCCACCCATCAAATGAAGAAATAGAAGTAGAAGAAGAAGAGCAGGATACAACACGTGTTGTCAATGATGCCCCAACCTCATTTAATCAAGTGCCTACATCATCGAGTAGTAGCAGAAAGAGAAGAAGATCTGCATCATCTGTAAGCCTTGACAGGTTACAGATTCAAGAAAAGTATACGGAAGCATGTATTGAGAAGAATCAACTTCTTTCACGTTCGGATGACAACATGCAAAAATGCATGTTAAAAATTAATAACATTCCAAATATTTCTGCTACTGCAATTATTATTATAGGGGCATTTGCAGCATCAAGTGACAACAACAAAATTATAATCCTGAATGTCGAAGGAGTGGTTCTAACAAAGTTGGTTGAATATGTTGTTTCTCAAAATCCAGTGTTTTGTAATGAGCTAGTTTGGGATCCTCCTCCTCAACCACCTGTAGATTTAAATTAGCCTCAAACAGTAGATTACAATCTTTTCTGACATTTGCAGGCTTTTTTGATAGAGAAACTATCTGAGTAGTTTTTGGAATTTGCTAATCAGACTTCTTTAATTAGTATTCTGTTTTGATTAGTCAGACTATCTTGTCATAATGTTTGGTGATAAGCATATTTTGGAGAATGAATTATTCTCAGTTACTATTTCGTATTCATATGCTCTTTTTTTTATTATTGCTCATTTGTTGAGTTTTTGTGACTGTACTTTATCTTTTATTGAACTACCTAACTATGATCATTATTTTATTTATAATTGAGCACTTTGTTAATATTGATATTGTGACTGATATGTTTATATTATCTCCGCCTGTTGTATTTGCCTGTTGCAGACATGAATGAGCTGAGAGATTATTTAATTGGCAATGATATAGATCAATCAATCGAAGATGATATAATGGAAATTGTTGCTAGTACATCTATTAGAAGACCTATGTACAATCGCAGTTATAGTGGGCATCAATATATACACGATTTGCTCGAAGAACACCCAGATCGTGCTGCTGATAATTTGCGTATGTCAGCACATACATTCTTGAGATTGAGGCACTTACTTATTTCAAGAGGAGTAATTGAGAATAGTCATAATATCACTGCGGCAGAACAATTAGCTATTTTTGTACGTGTCATTACTCACAGCTGTAGTCTGAGATCTATTACAGAATTCTTCCAACACTCACTTGAGACTACTAGTCGGTATTTTAATTTAATACTAGATGGATTATTTAGTTTAGAGAGGGAGTATCTTAACGTTCCCAATGTTGAATACACATGAGACTCTTCTTCAGATGCTATTTCAACTTCAAATATATTCAAAGTATCATATTTACGATATATAAAGTATTCATTATATTTAATTTTTTTTGGTTTAATAACTTTTGTAATTTACAGGATGCAGTAGGAGCTATTGACGGAACACATATTACGGCTATTATTTCCTCAACGATGCATGAGCGTTTCATTAATCGCAAAGGTAGTATGTCCCAGAATGTTATGATGGCTGTCGGCTTTGACAGTATGACTCATTTCGTTGTTGCTGGATGGGGTGGATCTGCCGCTGACAGTACAGTGCTGCGATGGTCCCTTGAAAATACAGATTTCTTTGTACCAAATGGTAAATGAAATGAAGTTATTCTATTTATGAATATGTCGTATTGAATATAATTGTAACATTGTTTATATATTATATAGGAAAGTATTACCTTGTTGATTCTGGGTACGCAAATACAGACAAATTTATTGCACCTTATCGCCGTTGTAATTACCATCTGAGTCACTATCAGACAAAACAGTCACGTATTTACAAACGCAAAGAGAAAATGTTCAATCATAGACATGCTTTGAAAAGGAACATAGTTGAAAAGATATTTGGAATATTGAACAAAAAGTTTCAAATTTTAGCTCACATGAAACAGTTTCCGTTTGAGTCTCAAGTGAAGATCGTTATTGTGTGTGCCATTATTTTTAATTTTATCTCTTTACATCAAGGGAATGCACGTATGGAACAAGATGTTGGAAGAATACAATGTACTCGCTTGACTTCAACTGTATCCAATACAAGTATAGGAGACAGTGTTATAGGAGAAATGATCAGAGGAAGACTGGCTGACATATTATGGCAACAATGGAATCGTATGAATATAAAGCTATGTTTTAATTTATTATATATATTAGGTGAATATTACAACACTAATTTATTTATTTTAACAGGTAATAATCCAGAGCAAGGAATGGACTGAAGGTGACAAGCTTATATCTTTTGTAGAAAAATAACGTACGTGCATTCCCTTAATGGCCTTAACTTGAATTCTATGGGTTTTGATGGCATTAACACCATTGAAATTGCTGCAGAAGAAAGCAAATTTGGTGGAACTGACAAAACGAACGAGAAGAATGGAAGACAAAGGCGCAAGTGCAAAATTTGCGAAACATCCTATTAATATGAATGTGTACTATTTCAATGGGAAGATAATGATTAACAGTTTTGTAATTATTTCGGATGGATTCAGTGGTTCCTCTTGTCACTTCTTCTTTGAAGTTTGTGCGCAGAGGCAACACCACAATTTTGTATTTTTTTTCTATTTACATTTTCTATTTGAAATTTTGTTGAGTTGTATGTTATCTTGTAATGTGTTTTTTTTATCCAATTATTGTATATTATCATATGTGGTATTGTGGATGCAATATTAACTCATATATGATGTAGTATATGCAATATTTTAATTTGGTGTTGTATATTATTATATATAGTATTTTGTTTCTCAAATATTCTTGAAATTATATGACTGTTGCTCTGTATTTTTAAAATGTACATATTCATATATTTTAAAATTATATTAAATTTTTTTATTATATTTTATTATTTTATAATTAATAATATAAAAGAAATGATGTTAAAAATATATATGTAACAAATGAATTAATTAAATTATAATATTTTATATTAAAATAATTAATTTGGAGGACCTGTTCCTCTCAATAAGTCCTAAAAAAAGGGGAAGACTAGGATTGGAATCAATTTAAAATAAAAAAACTTTCTCAAGTTGAGCTCGATGATTTGTTGGAATTTCACTCGTACGTATCTGTAATAAAAAAGTATAATTTTACTTTTGACGTTATTGAGAAAGGTTAAAAAAATGACTTAAATTTAAAATTTGAAGTGGTATAAAGTGTAAAATTAAAAGTTTGTTCGATTTAATAGAAAAGAACTTATCATGTAATATTCGAAAAACTGCACGGATTTTTTTGCTCATTTTTTAAAATTTTAAATTAAATAAAATTTATGAGTTAATTACAGCGGCTTTTCAATAATTAATTTTCAATAATTTTGTATATATATATAAAGTCAAGAGCGTTACGTAAAATATATTTTAATTTGCGTAACTAATTTTTTCATACATTACTTGTACTAGATTTTATTGGTCCACATACTAAACACTAACTTTTTCTAACTACAAAATCCTAAATTAGGTCACAAAAACCTCCAAGGATCAAATCAGTGCTGCCTCCAAACAGGTCACATATGTGGGGGAGAGAGACATTTTTAAGTTCAGAAATCCGAAATTTCGAGTACCCAATCATGGCTCACCACGCATGCATGATTGGGCCCACAGTGGGTGCCCTAAGTTAATAATTTTTGAGGTAATTATATACGTGCTACTAAATTTAGTCATACTTAAATATTTATTATTATATATTAATCATAAAATGTATAGTTTTTATTATATTACTGTTATAATTTTATAGTATAAACTGTAAACTTTATATAATTTTGAGATTAATATATAATAATAATAAATTTGAATATTAAATATATAAAATAATTAAATTTTAGTAATTACATGTAATTTTTTCATAATTTTTCGGCCCTAGACGGCTTTCGCACTGTTATGTTCTGTGCACTTTTTTTTTTTCATCAATTCAAAATCAAGCAAGGAATCTGTGAGTTATTTTAGAGTCAGAGATACAGTTGAATGGGAATGATATGAAATGTTGTTCCCCCCCTGTTTTCTCATCTCTTCTATTATATTGCAAACTGGCCTTTTACTCTGATTTAAGATTTAAGATTTAAAATTTTGTTCGTCAAGTTGATACTATAGCTCTAGGCAAGTGTTTAAGTTAATGCTGTGATTTTTCATTTTACTACTTATGCTTCGTAGAATCTCACAATTCTAATTCTCATGTACAATATAACATCGAGCATAACCTCATGAAGAAGCTTATGTGATAGGCCAGTATACAATCATAGAAGCTTTTGGCCATTATAACTTCTAGAAGTTAACAGAACAGCCAGGTTCAACTGACGAGCCGCTAATCGAGCATAGGGCTAATATTCAGCTGAGTTCGAGCATCAAATTCATTTCAATTTCAAGCTGACTTCTCTCAAAAACATCAATTTTATATAATTTTTATGATCAATGTATAATATTAAAAATTTAAATATCAAATATATGTAAAATAATTAAATTTTAATAACATCTATATAATTAATGTCTCCAGAGAATAAAAATGCAAAACCCATTAGTTAACAGTATCAAGAACTACAACAACAGCTAAAATAGCTAAAATATGTTCAATACCCAATTTACCCATCAAATCTAACTTTGATCCTCCAATTAGATGCTCAAAACTACAAAGTAATTTCCCATCTTCTGTTTCATTCAGCACTGCTGACTCCATTAACCGTTCTGGGCTTTCTGCAAGTTTTGTCCTGACTCTGAGAAGCAGTTTTGCTTCCTCTTCCTTCCAACTGTGTGGCACTTCTCTCCCACACCATCTCCATCTTCAGCATCAATGCCGTCACTATCTTCCTCACCTGCACCGTCATTCTTCTCTTTCGTGTCAACCTTTTCGTCGTTATTCTCTTTCTCGTCACTCGCCTCTTCATCAGCATCTAGATTTTCTTCCCTGATCTTCTGCTGGAGCGATTCGATCAGATCCATAAGCTCCCTGTTAACCTAGCAATAGCAATAGATTAATAATTAGCTTGGCATTAGTGAGGTCTTTCTTCTCGGAATTATTTTGGCTACACTAGTCTAATTGTCTAAATAATGCAGTATTAGAGTAAAAAACTTTGTGCCAAAACAAGTTAAGGGGGCTTGGTTCGGCGAATTAGTTCTGCGAGTAAACCTATATTTCGTCTTCCAGAACATAGCGAGTTTAAATGGTTCAAAAATCTAAACACCATCCAATCTTAATGACCTACAAAACATTTTGTTATGTGTGCCAAATTTGTTGGAACCTGATCCTATTTATTTACCAAGTTATTTTAACAACAACAACAACAACCAAGCCTTAATCCCACTAGGTGGGGTCGGCTACATGAATCGTTTGTTTCCATTGCACTCTATCAGTTACCAAATTCTTATCTACATGAATCGTTTGGGTATAATGGAAATTAAAAACTATTCACACTTAAATAACTATGAAGCTTACATATAGAGCTCGCTGACAAATAAGGTAGGCTAACCTGAGCCCAACCTGAACCAGACAGGTGATAATTTATTCAATAGGATTTTACCCAAGCATATAAAAACTAATGCACACACCCCTAAAAACCTAATCTTTCTAACTAGTGGACCAAAAATCACAACTCAAATATTTTTGCCAGCAGAACAGAGATGGGGTTGTCCTAATTCTGAATTGTCATGGGTCATTATGGGGTAAACTGAAGCATTAAGATTTCTGAGCATAGACAGAAAGAAGAGATCAGGTATTGCAAAATATACCTGTGGATTTTGCAGGAAGTCGCTGATATCAGTTGTACAAGAAGGGCATTTCTTGACTATCTTTTGTGCTCTAAGGGTCCTACCTCCACTCGTCCTCTCTCTTATGAAAGACTGATCATCATACGAATCCAGCAAGCATTTCTTGCAGAAATTGTGAGCGCATGGTGTTGTGAGGGGGAAAGTCATGACCTTTCCACAAATTTCACACTTGAATTCTGAGAATATTCACCAGCAAGTAGATAGAATCCAAAATGTCAAGCCGATAGCACGATCACATACAAGTAAATTTCAGAAAGTAATGTCGTTTCTTTCAAAGATGTTGGATATTAAACAGAAACTATATTACTTGCAATATAACCCAAATCATTAGCAAACACCACCTGAATAACACCTCAACTAACTTCTGTTGAAGATACAAAAAATATTTTGTTAATATTCAATTTATGAATTAAATATTAATTTTTATTGTTACTAAAAGATGCTTTACAGCACAATTTGCCAGTAGCGATACATTAACACGAGAATAATGAAAGAATAAACCATAACAATTAGAACAAAAAAGAATATCCTTAGTAAGTTGAAGTTTGGTGTTATGTATGCAAATAGTAAGTTTAGATGTCTAGTATATAAATTTATTAATTATATGCATAAGTATGTAGTCATTCCTTTTTTTATTAATTACGAGTGTTGAAAAGAACCTTTGAGCAGCCTATCTCTCACATTGGTGCTTTTCAGTCTTCTTTTTCTTCCACTCTTGTTTTCTTCAACATCTCCAGAAGGCAGAATCTTTCTGCTTTGAGGTGGAGGCTTGGTCCATACCCAGCCATCCTTCTCCTAAGTTTAAAAAAAAAGGGGTCATATTTCATCACTAAAATGATGCTAAAGCCAAAGGTAATAACTTTTTGCAATAATAGTTCTTGATCTTGCTCGCGTTTCAACCAGTGAAAATTTTCAAAAGTTATTTTCAATTAATTTTTCAAACCCATCCTACTTATGAATATAAACTTAATCTTCGTCGCCCATATCAACATGAATCACATTTCAAAAAATATGATATAAACGTGCTTGCAACCAACAAAGTAGTATAATAAAATATTTCATACCTCAAACATTCGACTCAAGATAACATGGACAAAAGCAAGTAATTAGAAATTTAATCTATTCACATGATGGGCGGGAAGGATTAAATAGAATGCTTTCGAAAATTTTCTCTTCAATTAAGCAATGTAAAGTCCACAAGTGAACATAAGGAAATTTCGAAGTCCATGGCTATAAGTTCCACTGTGCTTTTCTAGTGAGATGGAATAAGCTGTTATGAATTCTTATTTACATTGTAATCCCATGCAGGCCTTTCTTTTCTTTCTGTAGTGTCAGTTGCATGCTTCAATTCCTTAATTTCAGGTAGGGGCCTTGGTCGATCACCATTTTCATCACTGCAAGAGAAATTAGCTAGAATTAAAGCATAAATGTAACAGGAGTTCAAAGACGGAATGCTCTTAAACAATATGAACTTACAAAATGAATATAAATTTGCTACAATCACAAAACGCAACCTTACACCAAGGATTGTCTAAGTCCTCATCTATTTATGTTAGTTTTAGACATATAGGTCTATAGAATGAAAATTTTGGCTATCCTTGAGATACATTTATTGATGAGAAATAAAACAAGTTACTTGTGTTAAAAATTATATGGGGTGTGAAATAAAATTGATGGATAATAGTTTTATTGAATGTTGTGCAAGATGTGAAATATAGTTAATTTTTTATATTAAAATTTGTGTAGGATTGGATGTAATTTTTTTTTAAATAATAAAAAGTTTCTATACATAGCTAAAAATGTCCACTTCCAAATAGACCGTAAGGTCAAATGCCCATTTTATATTTTATTTTTCTAATTTTTTATTGTACTCACCTACAAAATTATGTAATACTTAGAAATTTGGCAAACACCATCATATCTCGTTTCCTCCTGTGCCCATTGTTACTAATAAATCTCCTGCTCATTTAATTCCATTTAGACATTTAAGGTCCTAACCCTATCTCCACTCATTCTGGGTTTTGTTACTTTATATTTTCATTAATGATTTTTCTCATGTTATGTGATTATATTTATTAAAAATTCATTCTGAAGTCCAATTATCTACCTTCAAATTTTTTATGAGAAAATAAAAATATAGTTTTCAACCTTGATAAATGTTATTCACACTAATAATGATGCTGGTGTTCTCCTAGCTCAGTGGGATAGGAACTTTCCTGGGTATAGGAATTCTCAAGTTCAAACCACAACATAATAATTTCCAAGTGAGATGGAAGAAATTGTGTGTTGGCCAAGGGATAAATCAAAAAAAATAATAGTAATAATAATAATAATAATAATAATAATAATGCTACTAAATACATCCCAATCTAACTTTAACTCTTTTTGTACCTCCAATGGAATTATTCATCAAACTTTTGTACCTATTCATCTCAATAAAATGTGACAACATAAATATTGTCATTTGTTTACTGTTACCCACACCTTAATATTTCAGATGAATGCTCACCTAGTTAATTATTAATGATGATAAACCTCTAGAAGATGCCTCTTTTTACAGATGACTCATCGGTAACTTGATATATTTGACTGTTACTCAACCTAACATTGCTTTAGAAGTTGTTGTTGTTAGTTAATTCATGCAGAGTCCCAAACAAACACATTTAGAGGCTAACATAGAATCCTTAAATGCATCAAAAAAAAAATCTTGGAAAAGAAGAATGAAAATATAGAAATTAAGGCCTATTTTGATGTTGACTATGCTAGCTCAGTTGATGATAGAAAGTCCACATCTAGAAATTGTATATTTGTGGGAGAGAATTTGGACACCGAGTAAAATAAAAAAATAAAATATTGTGACAAGATCTAGTACAAAATCTCAATACATAGCTATAGCTCATACTACTTGTAAAATAATACAAATAAAAACTCCCTTAAAATAATTTGGCTTCTCTGTTGAGTTCCCAATAGTGCTGCATTATGATAATAAAATTGCGACCTTTATGACAAGACAAAACATATTAAGGTAGATTCCCATTTTATCAGAAATGTTGTTTTATTAAAGAAGATAACCACTCCTTGTATTGATACAAAAGATCAACTTGCAAATATTTTCACTAAATCATTGGAACATTCTCTTTCTTATGTAATAAACTAGATCTTTTTGTACATATGCTCAAGCCTGAAGGAGAGTTAAGAAATCTTAATCTTTTATTTATTTACTCATTGTGACCTATTTATAAAAAAGGATTTTGTATTTTATTTTTCTGACTTTCTCACCATACTCACATCCAAAATATAAGTAGGAGGTCCTTTGTTTCGTAAACTAAAAAAATATATTCTCTTGATTTTTGTATAATTAATCTTGAAACTATATTGTTGTTTCTTGTGAGGGTACGAGACGGAATATCTAATTTCATAATTTGCATATTCATTGCATTCCGTCCAGTATTAGAAAAGTTACTATAAAAGAAAACTTTTTTTGTAGCTCTACCACATTATGAAATGGTGAAACACTTGCGACCTTTACAAGAGTAGGTAACCTTAGAAAATATTACTAAAACAAGTTTCGTACCTCACAACAAATAACATTCAATAATAAAATAATGGCTAATTTGGTCTACAGAAAATATGCCTTAAGGGGGAAGTTTGGTTGTTTACCTACTTATCTTTCTATTACTTGTCAAAAAAATTTATAATGATGAATAAGTTTGAAGTTTCGCAGAAAATGTGACCATTGTCTAGTTAAACTATCGCCATTTAATACCAAACTTCATTTTTCAAACAATTCTCAAAAAGCAGTTTTTTTTCCACATTGGCTTCAAATGAATTAGTGCATCTTTAATTTTTGGGTACGTAGAATGGTAAAATTATTTGCAGAAACAAGATATTTGTAACTAAAGCAAGGAAACAATATGTAGCCATAAAGGTCAAGATAGTGGTAAACAAAAGAAATTAAGAACCTTGTCCATGGTGCTGGCTCATTATCACACCGCACAAATAGATACCTGCACACTTTGAAACCCTAGAGAAAAAATCAATTAAACGCTTACATAAGAATACAGGTAAGAAAAAAAGGCTAAACCTATATTGGAGAAAACAATTAAATAGGGATTAAAAAAAGTGATCCTACTTGAATCCCAACTTTGCGCCAACACTTCTCAATCCTGTAAATTCCATCATAGCGTACCCCAGTTTCAGGAGCATATGCAGAACGTTTCTCTTTATGTGATCTGGTTGCACAAAATGCAAAAATTATGAATACATATTATGCAAGATATCAGTACCAAAGTGGGTCAGTTTGTTACAGACTTAAATATCTGCAACTATAAACGGCTAAGAGCAAAGAACACGAAACCTTTACCATTCTAAGATACATGCATGTATCACCATCGTCAATAATAAAATGGGCTGTCCCTTTAAACAGTTAGGACAAAATATACCCTTAAAAACATCAACAGATTACATTTCAAAAGTATCAATAGATTAGAACTATTACTATATATTACAGATCCTACCAATAAACAAGTTAAATTTTGAATTTTCTTTTTTTAACCTTAAAAATTGCTATTATTTGCATTCCACATCCCATATACTTATCCTTTTGTGCAGTCAATAAAACATCCTAGTTATACTTTGGGCTCCCTTTTTAAGCCTTGATTGTTATTATTTCATTCTATACCCCATATCCTTTTGTGTTGTTGCAATTAAACATCTTTCAGATAGATTATATAGTATCATTATATATATAATCTTTTATTTATTTGGTGTTTTTATTCATTATTTTATTATTAAAATGGTTTAGTTTGGAATACCACCAGTTGGTAAAATCTGACATTTTACAAATAAAATTTAGCATTTTAAATTTTTCCTTTCCCTGCACTAATTACATATTTACATATAAAAAACTTATTTTCAAATAGATTTAACTGCTTATGTTATTTCCACGTACTTATGAAATTTGATATTTTTATTCTTACACAAACATATTATTAATATTAAATAAAAAATTAAAATTAAATATTAAATATATATATATATATATTAAATTATAAATTAAAATATGCAAATTAAAATTTAATTATTGTAACACAAATAAATATATATAAATTTATGTTTATTGACATTGTAAATGTGTTGTATTTCGTGCTGTAAATTGCATGAGCACTTACTAATATACATTTAATTGTTGTTAAATGGTGCCTAACCTTCAGAACTTAACCACACCATGGAACAAGTTTGATGCCATATTAAACAATGATGATAAAACTCAATATGTAATTGCAAAAATTAATATTCTGACTCAATATTGACCTTGATAAAGGTAAAATATTAGAATTACAGGTTGGTCTTGAACGGCCACTCATTTCTTCGATAATGAAACCACAAATCAAATTCAGATAAGTGAATCAAAAGATACTGAACAACCAGCAATAAATCTACAGGATACATGACAGATATCTAAAAACAGGTTTCTGGAAAGCAGAAGAAAGAGTATTCAAGGATTCTTATATTACAAAAATCATGTAAACTAACTCAACGCTATTATCTTTAGAATTTATTCAGACACGCAACCAACCCATATATAAAAGTGAACAAAAAAAATAAAAGGAAAAATTAAACAAATCAATTTTAGATAAATAAAACCTTCAGAAAAATGCTGAACTCTGAAGGCAAAGGGAGAGGGAAGTATAGTCAAAGAGTCCTTTCTTATAAAGATGATGGTAAAATACCTCACAACTCTAACAGGATAGCCCTTTCTGCAACTAACTCGCAGCGCTTCATTCATTTTGTCAAACTTTTGATCAAAGGATTGGTCCTTGTTAGTCCTTTTGTTTCCACTAAGATCTCTTCCACCACTGTACAACACAAGATGCAAGTATCATGAAAAAACTGCTTCATTGCGATAGTTAGTGAACACTCCAAATAAAGTTAGGAGAAGAATCGATCTCATTAAACAGCCTACCACAATACATGTTAGGATGATAGTATGCACAAATCTAGAAGAAGAATGTCGAAAGAGATGGAATGGTCTAACGAGGAACTTAGCAAATTATTTTGAGAAGCTTATCAAAGCAAGCTTTAGGACTCAATTTTAAACCATAAATGGCTTTTCAAAGTATGCATAATTTATTTTCCCCCTAGCAACTACCTTAGAGGTTACTCAATATAGACAGTTTCAAAAAGATTTGTCATATTAAAAAGCAATACTAATATATATCTACCGCATGCTCTAACCCTAATTAATAGCCTCAAAAAATATCAAACGAATAGAATTAAGTTGGGAGACAGATGAAAATGTTTCAAAGTAATCTATATCATATAACAAAGTATAGCCCGTAGCAACCAGACAACCCTCATATTGATCAGTTAGCCATTTGGAAGAAACTTTATTATAAACACTCAACAACATGACACAAGGTGAACTCTATAGGGGATGAAAAACTCTGTAACTTAGAGTACATGAGAGATAACAGTAGCTACATTAGGGACAACATTGTGAACCATCAACTAATAATGGCTAGACTGGAAAGAAGGATGGAGACTAGAATGAACTTTGCCACTAAAAGTTCATTCCACTTGTTCCAAACAAATAGATCAGTAATGAATGACCTATATTGAAGTAATTTATCACATTTTCCTTTCAAGGTGGCATAGTACACTGAATCATCAAATCATCCTGCTAGAGAAAAAAGAGCTGTAAGAGAGAGTATATACAAAAGATATCACATCCTTAGAAGTACGTAGATTAGAAAAAAAAATTCACAAAGATTTTTTGGTCTCCTAGAACATAGCAGTGGAGGCTGTAGAAGATTTCAAGCTATTTAGCATCCATGTGAGCACCACATAATTTGAAACTTGCTATTTAGAGAATTTTATGGCATCCAGGCAAATATAGAGGAGGAAGGTCTAAGTGAGTAATCTTGTCATATGAACCTACGAGGAACCGAAAATCCCTTGCCAAAGTAGATAGCTGGAACCATTAAGCTTTATTCCAAAGGTAAAAAGGAATTTGCAATCTAGAATTGGAGGAGAAGATGCCATCACAGAAAGCTAGTCGAAGGTGGAGAAGCTGGTAAAGAAAAGGTGATGCCAGGGTATGAGCGAGCAACAAAGTACACATGTGGTATAGAAGGGAGAAGACTCATAGCAAGCAACTCTGAAGACCAAAGAATTAGCCCATGATGCTCGATGGGCATCATTATGGGGAAGAGATGGCGTGAGAGAGGAGGGTTGCGCAACAGAAAGATCCCCAAGAGGAGGGCTGCAAGGAGACACGTTGGTTCGCAAAATAGAGGGAATGGTGAGGAGGGCTACATAGAGATGGGCAAGTTTATTAGCGAGATGCATACGCGAGAGATCACCGAAGCAAAACACTAACTTGGATTCAATTGAACCATGTAAATTAGTTTTCTCCATACAAGTACAATAAGCCTTTTTCTCAAATATAAGGAGAGATGAAGGGTACATAAAATCTAACAAAAACAAAGTAAAAATTACCAAATGTCAACATACCAATAAAATCTTTACAAAATGATCTAAGCACAAGGTCAGGAAAGTAGCTGGTCTAAGTGATCCGAAAAATAAGCAACAAACACAATTGATGATTGATTTACAAGTATACCTGCCAGTATAGAGAAACCACTCGCCATGATCTTCATCATCTTCATACCCGCCCGAGAGTGCAACTGACTGGGCACCATATCCAGATTGCCCAGCAATTCCAGCAACATGCGGAAGATGGGCACCCCATTGCCTACATTCCATCCGATCCTCCCATGACTCCCCTACCAATACGCCTTTATTTCTTTTAGGATCATGCTCTGCGAGAATTGGACCAAAATGATCAGGGGGGACTGTCACAAAGATTTGTCCACTGCAAGCATTAGCTTTTCCAGATTTCTTTGCCCGTTCAGTGGTGAATGCTTTCTCAGGCCTGTTTTCATTACATATATAATGATAAACAGCTGTTTTGTTTCCAGGCACTGGCTTGACTGTTTTTGCCATTCGAATAGCAACCACGAGTGCAGAATTGATTCTTGGTTGAGATACCATTTTTGGTGGGATAGGGGCACGGCATTTTGCACAAGTGTGCTTACCCTGCCCCAGCCATTTCTGGAAACATTTTAAGCAGAAGTTATGGCCACATGGTGTCTACATAAGAAGAGAAATAAGGAACGATTAGATAATTGAACAATATGAAGATACCAAAGAAATTTAGCATAAATCTTTTTAAAATCTAATTAGCTAATTCTTAATTGTGCCAGATATAAAGCACACTCTCTTCCAACTAATTATTAGACAAAGAATTACTAAAATTACATCTTAGTTGTAAAACACAGTGTTCAAAACTTTAGGCATGCAACAAAGTGTCATACTTTGAGACACTTTAATGATGACATGATTGTTGAAATTCAGCACATAGCATTACAGATATTTCATTGACAGCATTCCAATCAGCTTGATCAGTAGAAGTGTTTGTATGCAAAAGTAATTTTAATAAGGTTAAGATCAAACTTAAATGATAATATATGTATCTTCAATTGTGCATCATGTAAAATAAAATTAGCTATTATATTAACATGTGTGTAGAATGTGAAATTAATTATTTATTATTTTTGTATATGTATAAGACGTAAAATACAATTAATTTATTATTTTGAAATATATGCATGATGTAAAATATAGTAATATTTTGATTCTGAGATTTGTGTATGATTTAATTTGTTAGGTAAAAATTAATTTTGTTAACTTTAACCTAGCTAAACATATGCAAAGGTCAACCATAAAACATTCCATATACCTTGAAGAACAAATGACTATAGGGTCCTTAAGATTCACATTAATCCTCACTTTGTGAATCTTTTACTTGATTCCTTGCTCACCATTTTTGATTTCAAGGACTAATTTATTTCAATATGGTCATCATCCAAATTTTCATAATTTTGTTGAGTAAAGGAATAAATGCCCTTCTTCCCCCTCATCAACACTTTCCCCTTCTCGCATCCCAAGCTAGCCAACAACAATGCTAGAGAGAGGTTGAAGAGTAAATTGGTATATTGATGAAATTTTAGATCATACATGAGAAAGAAGGTTGACAAAAGAATCTAGATGAAACGACTTAAAATGTGTAATCCCCCGACTAAAGGAATCTTCGTCTAACTTACCCTGCATCAAATTTTGCACAATCTCCATGTACATGATATTCTAAAATATTATCAATATAAGATTAAAATTTTTCATAACCCATTATTGGATGACAACAGCTAAGATACGGAGTGCCCAAAGTTCATATATCGTATCCTTCTTACTTCGAAGATGATGAGGTTGTGGAGCCTAGATATTCTTATAGCATCAAATTTGATGAAGGTTGAATCATTAGGTGGATGATCAGACATGTGAGAAAAATCTACAGCAATGGTCGTAACGGCACATTAGATGGAACAAGCCATTTGATGTGAAGAATATGCATCTAATTGTGCATTGGTGGAATGTATGCACCCCACAAAAGATGATAGAATGATGATCGAACAGTTCGACGGCCAATTAGGCCATTCAATGCAGCATAAACTGCACAACTTTCTTCACACTATGCTTATTATTTTGATTTCTCTATAAATACACCTGTGCATACCAAATTTCTAATGAATGAGATAGTCCAAATTGGAGAGGCAATAATCTTGGGTCTCAAAATGTGACGGTTCAATCTCTTCAAATACTCTTAAAAAACAGTCAAATTTTCTTTTTATGCATCCTAATTTTTCCCAAATTTGGGGTTTCCAACACAAGACCTTAGGTTATTCTTGCTCTATTATTTCTTTTATCATTTGCATCAATGTATCTCCCTTTGTTGTAATTGCTGATCTAGATTTGTGTTTCCATATAGTGTTACACAAATTCTATCCTAGGAAACCAGTGTTCTCGTAGGAATGAAATTCTCAATAAAAACATGGCCTTTTAGCAAATTATCTATTTAAACCAACCCCCTCCCCCTCCCCCACCAAAAATAATGATAAAATAAATAAATCTTTATAACAAAAACACTAGACAAGTGACTAATTAATACCATAAGCCTCCAATAACGTAGTAGTTAAGGTAAAAGTAATATTATCAATACACAACAAAAAAAAAACATTTTCTGGATTTTAATATGTGAAATCTAGATTACAATAATGTAAATTTGTTATTACACTAAGGCTTGTTTAACAACAGACATAGATGCATGGGCGTGCACACACAAAATATATATGGGGAATGTCAAATATTGGATGGTATTAGTTTCAAGCAAATTTGATGGCACATTATATTTTTGGAGAACACTTAATAGTGTTTGATAATATATACACTCACACTCACTATTTCCATCAATTCCCACACATATTTCGATAGCAAGGCAACTTATGGGTTTTTCCTGAATCCTGTAAGCCAACTTATTTACAAGCCCAATGCATTCATGATTTTCCTGCATCATCAGAAGGGCCAATATAACCATCACAATTATGATTCACAACTATCATATAGAAAAGGTAGTGTTCTTTATATGTGAAATGCTTGACTGGTCAATAGCATTAGCGCTTACATTCATCAGGGTCAGAGAGCACATTACCTTTATTTTTGGAATGTAGAGAACATATTATTTATTAGCACATATTTCTCAATAATTTTATTAAACTTGATAACCTTTTCATTTGGGCCTTAAAAAAAATTAATAATCTTTTCATTTGACTAAAGTCCCTCTTGTTCAAATTAGGTCCATTTTTTATAATATGTATCCATTAAATCAAGATGACGTTTAAAAAAAATGTCACATCTGCAAATTATATTATATATGTTAAACAATTAGTAAGAATATCGCAATAAAGTACTCACTAAATTTCCATTTGGTCTAAATAAACAATTTTAATTGGTTAAACCATAAAATATCCGTTATAAAATAAACAATTTCCTATAACTTTTAACACACTGTCATAGGCATTAATTCTCACAAACAACTAGAGGTGTCATCCTATTGAAATTAATACTTCAGTCATTATAAATAATGTGAATCATTTACAACAGTTGTGTTTTGTATTTCAGTGAGATTTGTATATTATCTTAGTATATTACCCATATTTTGCCAATTACTCATTTGTACATCTTCCATTAGAGAAATGTCTTTGACTTGATTTCTGCCTATTGGACATGCTACAACTGATATTTGATAGCTCTGCTACGGAACAATGAAATTGACATTCAAATTCATGGTTTAGTCAAGTATAATCTCAATACTATTGCACTAATTTTTTTAGATCAAAGTTACTAGGACATCCACATCATCGTAAAATAAAACTTCCTAGCTCAAACCTTTTTAGTTAATTTGCCATGTGTTTGAAATGCTAATAGCAAATTAAAACCAAATAGATAAATTGAGGCTATTCGTAATAATTGAAATTTTATTGTGAGAGTGTACATGATACAGTTTAATGCATTCAAATAGGCTCTTTTGACTAATTAAAGCATCAAGCAATAAATGAAAGGTCCACATGTAATTGATTGGTCATGATCCATGGGTCAAGAAAAGCTACATAGACCAAACTTAGGCTACATGAAGTCAGCTGTGCTAGGCTTGAGCCAATGGAGTCAGCCAAGCAGAATTTGGAACATAACTAGGTTGAATAAAGGTGCCCACTGAATTTAAATATGCACTCACAATCTTACACATTCAGGCCACCAACCTCATCATAAATGGTGTTGGAGAAGAGTAACACAATTGCAGTGAAAGGCTGAGCTAAACAATTCTCCACTGAACCATAGAAAGCAAGGCGACCAGCAAACTCAACAAGATGTGGCAACTCTTATAGAAAAAACTACAGAAAGCAGAGGAAGAAAAACTGAACTAAATAAAGAGAACTACAAAGTATAGAGTGAGTAGAAAAAAGACAAAGAGCCCCCCACACTTTCAGATGCTACGCTTCGCACAAAGCTCTCCCTCACTATTGAAAACATAACAGTCTAAAAGAACCCTCAATTAGAGAACATATGAAGCATTTATCTCAAAGCCCTAAAATGTCTTCTCATGTAATGTAGACAAAGGAATAACAAAATAGTCCTCAATTTTCTGAAAAATATCTCCATTTCTGACATCTGATAGGAGGTTGCTATGCCTCTCACATGTCTAAATCTATTGTTATCTGAAGTCAAGATGAAGAACAATATGAAATCAAAGAACACCCTAACAAAAATACAATGATAATATATGCAACAAACTCATAAACATATTCCTATTTGAAAGGCTATAACACAACAAAGAAATTCATCTCTTTAACTAACTTGATTTTTTATTTCAACAATTCATCTACCAGAAACAACGTCAGCTAAGTGAATTGTTCAGAACTAACTCACATCTATTAGATGTCAAAAGAAACTTTTTGTCAAAGAAACAATTTCCCCAAGGTATTATTAAAACATTTGAGTCACTTTCAACAAATGGTCCCAACAATCAAGCCCCCAATCCAAGTAGAAGTGATGGCACCATCAAATGACATGCTCCTAAAGATTTGAAGGACTTTGATTATTGCAATATCATAAACTTTCTTAGACGTATTGTCTCACTGACTTCAATAATTGGTAGCTCTATAAATGGACATAGTTTGATTATGCCAACTCAATATCACCAAGTTTCTTAGTTATTTGTCTCACTGAATTCAATACAAGAATCTCTATGAAGGGGTATAATAACTCATAAGCACAAAACATCAATATGAACATCCTTATTCTCTTTTTTCTTCCATTTTCCATTCCTATTTTTTTACAAAACTAGATCCACAAATCTTAATTTTCTTAATGTAATACATGCCCTTTCGGAATCAAGCATGGAGGAACAATCACTAAAAAACAATCAAATGATGGTTCTTATTAACAAGCATACATAGGAGTTAACTGAGAGAATGCTCATCCACTACAACAACGATGTGAAGTATATACTATTTATATGCATCCCTATTAAAAACCTCCCTCGTTGTAATGACCCTTCCAATCTGAGCTCATAGCATCAAAGTAAGTTGGCGAATTTCTTGTGGCTTTAAGCCTCTGACGAGTATTCGGTAGGGTAGAGCTAGGAGTAGTTAGGACTATTTAGCCTTCAACGAGATCTATGTTGCTGATGCCTTTTCCAAGTAAAAAGTAGTAGCTTTGTAAGGCCATCAAAGCATCAATGGCCATGGTTCACACAGTCAAGGCCAAAACTAGAGCACGTTGACTATAAGTTAAACAATTTATGCTTAGATCTCTAATTAGACTAAAGTACTTTCCAAAGATGCGCCTTTCATAGTGTAAGTGGGGATCCCAAGTGCTGCTGTGATGATTCAGTCAACGCATTGTGCATTTAGCTCACTCCTTGCATCCAACTTAGCACATTAGAAGGCTCTAAACTCTAAGATCTTTACTAAAGATAAAGTACATAAGCCCAGATAATATACATAATGCAGCACATACTGACAAATTTTATAGTTTGTCACATGGAGTTGAGAGTAAAATTCAACGCCCAAAACCAAATTAGAAGCAAATAGCAGTCCTCTTTATTGGTATAAAAATGCTCTTTGCAAACAATCATTTCTCTCGATCACGTGCAATAAGTTTATCCCTATGACGAAGCAACTGAAAAAGCTTAATAAAGATTTTAAATTTCATTAAATAAACATGCTACGTGCCAAATAAGGCTACACCCACTCATTTTTGGCTTGAAGCAACACATTAACATAAATAGGCAGTCAAGCACTAGCAGGGCAACTATGTTCATGCCTTTTCATTGAGATTCAATAATTTAACCTTTAAATGGAAAAGATGGTTTGAAGCAACTATGGTCACTGCGTTTTGGTCAAGGTTTAAAATGAAAAAGATTATGAGAGGCCAACTTGTAAAATATTGAATAAGAAGGCAATGAAGATGCATTCAATGTACCAAGTAGTCGGTATAAACATTTTCTTTTTGAAAGTGGTATAAACATTGTTAATAAGGAAAGGGTCGCAAAAAGGTAAATTAAGTTTGAAAGATGAACTTCCTGCATACAAAGGCAATCAAACTATGTATACAACAGAAGAAATGAATAAGCTGCTATTCAGAAAAAGAAAAGCATAATCAAATGACAAGAAAGAGATTCATGCCAACTCTCAAAACTATTAAAGAGGAACTGGCTTCAAACAAACAACACCGATTGAAAACTTGTTTGGCAATAAGATTAAAGCAATTTATTTATCTATCAACACGTGCATATATGAAAGCATGCAAATAAGTTGTACAAACACTTCATTCTTATTAGAAGAAATATCAAGCCAATGTGTGCTATGCTTTAGGCGACTTTGACTTCACATTATAAGGTTTTCTTCTGGAAGATCAAAGCATCTACCATCATGATGAAAGCAAATTACTCCGCAATCTTCAAGTATCAATAACTACATTTGGGTGAATCAGAAAATAATACGCTATTTTCGAACTAGTAGTATTAAATCTAAAAAAGCATCAACCAGACCCAGTTTAGAGCGTCAACAAAATAAAGCAACATCAAGCTGGCACAAACCTTAGAAAAACGTATTCCACGACCTCATCAATCCTGTAATAGAGTAAAGTTTTAAAAATCAATAAAATAAAACCAAGAAACCACGTCCATAAGCAGCCGTAGATGACGTCAATAAAACGACAGAACAACTAAAGTTGGCACATATAAAGAATAAACACCAAAACAGAGAAAACAAATTCAGTAAAACAGTAAGTTTATCCAATCGCATATCGCACGCATGATTTCAAGCTAGAAAATGCTGATAAATAGAGATATATTTCTTACAGTCACAGGCCGTTCGGGCAGCTGCATGCAGAAAGAGCAATTAAACTTCTCATCCAGCAAACCAAGCACATCGTTCGCCCCATCACCATTCTGCTTTTCCCTGTCCTCCTCCTCCTCCTCCTGCCCCTTTTCCTTCCCAGCCCCGCGGCTCATCAGCTCCTGCCGCCGCCTCGCCTTCTCCTGCTCCGTCAGCGACTCGTCGGCCTCAATCGCCCGGATGGACGCGATCAGATCCTCCAAAGCGCCGCCGGATCCGGCCCCCGAGGCCGCAATATCCGACAGAGCACCTTCGGCGGGGAGACAGCAGTCCGGGCACTGCCAATCGGCGGCCAAGGCAAGCGTCTCCGGCGGCCTGGAGAGGCATTCAACGTGCCACGGTGTGGCGCACGTCCGGCACGTCATCGTCTCCAGCTCTGATGGCTTATTCTTGCACGCCATGCACACGCCGTCGCCATCGCAGGGCAAATCGACTGCAGGCGACATCGGAGCAGCAGCAGCAGCTACCGAGATCTGAAGAGAGAGAGAGAGAGGAGAGAGAGGAGAGAGAGGAGAGAGAGGAGAGGGATGGAGGTCCTGAAGGACGAGGGTTATTATAGGAGTTTGAGGGTTTTTTTATTTTGGAGGGAAAGTGGGGGAGCAAAGAGGAAAAAGGAAAAAGGCGGGTATTTTTTGTTAATTTTTCCCTAAAATTGCAGGAAAAAAGTTATAATTACGTTTCTGCCCTCGTGTAACGAACGCGGGTTTTCTTCTGCGTGTAAGCTGTAAATAATATAATCTTGGGGTAAAAATCATAAAAGGATTCATATTGTATTTTTTTTTTTTGAGGGAAAAAATAATACAATATGAATAAAAAAATACGAATATCGAGGCACTTCTAGAGAGAGAAAGTGCTCTCTCTCTCTTGCAAGTAGGAGCGGTCCCCTCACTTTGATGAGAAATTATTACATCCTTATCATGAAAATGTGGTGAGATGAAAATTGACAACAAAAATATATGAGAAATAAATTAAAAAAATATATATAGATATTTAATATGATTTAAAGAGAAAATAATTATAATAACAAAGTACTGAAAAAAAAAAAAAAAACTCTTTGGACCGACACTAATTGAGCTGCTCGAGGTGAAACAATGCTAGAAATCGATATCACATTTTTACCGTAAGTTGGAATACGTCATCCATTCAGTTACATTTATATATAAGGATAGAAGCACTTTTGTCTAGCCTCTTCTATTCTTCGACTTTCAATTATATCACTTTCGTTGAATTTTCTGACACAATATAATACAAAATTTTACGTTTTTGGGTGTCGAGGTTTATGCTATTGAACATATTTATCTACATTTAAGACCTTGAAGACGCATTACAAACTGTGCATATTTTAAATATTATAGTTCTTGTCGTGATGCAATTGCAATGTTGGAGACATAAAATCTATAATATTTTTCAAATATATTATTTTTTATTAAATTTTTAATAAATAGAATATTCGGCTATCACTCTTCTTTGATTCTTTGTTAAATTTTTATTTATTTAAAGAATGCCATCATATATTTAAGAGAAATAAAAAAAAAATGAGTGTTTTTATTACAAGATAATTACATCTCATATTTAATTTAATTTATTTATATCAGTTATTTAATTTTGAAGCAGCAAATCATAGTTTACCAACTTATTATTCTTTTTCTAGAAAACTATATTAATTGAAAAAAGGTTGAAAATGGCAGGAATAAATTTAAAATGTAAAAAAATTGAAATGTTAAATATCTATACATTGACATTAAATAGCATATTAATTATACATATAAATTGGTGATATTTATAATGCAAAATTAGCTCAATAAATGATCAAAAAATTTGATGAACTTGATTTGAATTATCAAATTGGAATAAAAAAAAACTTATTTAAGTTAGTTGATTATATTTTATTTTTTTTGAAATATAATATATGATTTGCCTCATTTACATAAGTCAAAATCATAAATGAAAATTTAAATCATAAAATATATTAACAATTCTAAGAATATTTAATACACAAAATTGACACTTTTTGTATTTGAATAAAAAAACCTAGTATCTATTCATAAATACAAATATTGATTTTTTTATTTAAATAGAATAGAATATTAAATAAATAAATAATTTTTTTAAAATTATAATGAAAGAAACAAATATTTTCCTATTTAAATACAATACAATATAAAAAAAAAATCAGATTTTGCGAACAAATGTAATAGAATACGATTTAATGTCAGAATTATTTTTATATTTAAATACAACTAGAAGAACTAAAAAGAATTTGAGCCAGAACACTCAGCTAAAATTTCAAAAAAAATCTCATTTGTATTTAAATACAATAAAATGTAAAACAAAATGTGCGAAAATACTTTCTTCACACCAATTTCTGCCATTCAAATACGAAAAATCTCTGCAGAAACGCACCATGATGTGATTTGCTATTTCGTGTTTCTACGCACGGGCCTAACTGCCACGTAGTATGATCCTATTAGTCATGCAAAAAATAGTAAAAATACTCGAAAATTTACCTAATAAAATATGCCCTCACAAGAAAATAATTTATAATTTGTTAACTATGGTGTTAAGCTTCATCAATAAAATTTACTACAAATAATTTTTGAGTGTTAATAAATTTAACTTTTTCAGAATTAAGAATGCAATTTTAAATGATAAGATGAAATTTAGGCTGCTTAAATGCAACGATTTTAGTAAGGCATGTAGAAAGCTTTGTTTTGCTCGAAATTTAAGCAAAGTTTTAATTTATGTTGATAGAAGGAGGACTAAGTTCCGAGAGATGAAGCCAGCCTCACACATAAGAGAACGTATTTGATGTGCACACTCGTGCTAGAAAGAGAAGAGAGAGAAAATAAGAAAAGTATTTGTTGAGAAAACATCATCCATATCATCAAATCTAGACACATGGTAGGTTTAAGTTAATTCATGAACGGGTCACTCGAATTCTGTTCTTGAGCAAATTTGACGCACCTAATTGGATTATGCCTAGTGGGCGAATAGCCTGGTACGAGCCAAATAGTTCTAGGCGAATAGACCACTAGCCAGCAGCTCTAGTCACATTATAACCTTGCCTAAGAGCACTATGCTCAGGCCTAGGGGCAAAGAAGAGGTACTCTTCATCAAATGCTTGACTTGACAGACGGCATGAGCAGTCTATCCACACTGCCTAGTCGTTTAGGCAGTAATAAGCAATCACCTACTCCATTTGCTTTCACCTAGACCTTTCTTACCATGAATACTCACATTTATAGTGAGAAAAGAGCTTCTCGGCAACCAATTCCTTAGCTGAACGAACTGGAGATGACTGCTTGCTAGCGTTGTTTGCCTACTCTACTGCTCTTCAACTGCAGCTATCCCAAGTTGTTTGGCTACGGCTCTCCAACAGAGCGCTCTTTGAATTGTGTGCAGCTCCTCTCTTCACTCCTTCCCTCCTCCAGAGAATCTCACAATCTACCCCATCATCCAAATTGCAGTTTATCTCTACAATTACTCTCCTAACTCTTCCTACTCTTCATATAACCCTAATTTAAAATTTTTACCCGAACAATACAATAAAAAAAAAACATGCAAATTTATGTAATTCTAAAAAATCATCCAACATCAATCTATTCGAACACATTAGTCCACATAGATTTGGATGACTTGATAATAACATGAGATTCCCCTAAAAGAGAAGACTCCTTCGACGACAAAAAACGAATCATTTTCGGATGATTATGATATCTTACGAAAGACGCTCCAAATTCGGTACGCAAATAGCTAAGTAGCGGTAAGACTTTTCACGAGAACGATCAGAATGCGTAAATATTTCAATGTCTCAAGAGTTAGTCTGATGAATCAAAAAAGCAAGGCAAAATGGATCCCAAAGATTAATGTTATGTAATCAGAGAGCATTGATATCACTGATTCACGTTTGAATGTGTTGCCATGGATTGAGTCGTTGGATTCACTCCGGTTTGGCCTAAAAAATTCATTGCTTCACCCATAAACAATTAAGATTTACAATAATATAAATTTAAAAATTTTAAAAGAATGTTAAAAATAAAATTAAAAATTCGATAAAAAAACCTCTTTTATAAGATTAAGTAAACTGTAAAGATCTTACAGGCTTACAGCAAATTTTTAAAATTATAAACTAATAATTATCAATTAATACATATGATTTTACACTTTATATAATATAGGATATTAAAGAAGGTAAATATTTAAAATTTATATTAAATAATTTTATTTGGAAAACAAATTCTAATAAACCATTATTTCTATTATATTTGGACTAAATAAATACAACAATAATAACAAAAATTTATTCCACTAATTGGCATCAATTATATGGATCCTTTGTTTGCATTGCACTCATCAATTGGCATACCCAATTTTAAGTATAAGTTTTTACAGAATTTATATTATGTTTGATTCAATAAATTTTATGCTAGTTATCAACTGCCTAACACAACACTCTGCACTTCTCATCTGAAGTTTGAGACCTAAAAACAACACGTACCATCAATCTATGTGAATAATAAATATGAATGTTTAGTTCTCTAGCCACTTAGACAGTATTGGTGTAATAAGGGAAATGTCTAACCAACCGAAAAGATGCTACAAATTTTGATAGGACGAGATAGATCGATTAACCGAATGGTGTTGCATTGAAGTCGGTCATCGGAAAAGCAGACACAAGTTGTAACTAGTTCAAATTAAGCATCACAAAAGATAATATATCAAAGAATTCTGATTAAACTCAAACATTTGTCCCAACGATATCTATATATATATTCACACACAATATATATATATGTGTCCAGAAAAGTGAAAATTTTCAAATTAGTAACATATTTTATGTTTTTTAAACAATCTGATGAGTGTAATTTCATATTTCAGATATACTTGGTATAAACATTGTGATAAATAGGACTAGAAATTATCTCTCTAAAATTTCAACGTATAAAATTGAAGTCTACCCAATTCAGGTAAGTTTTGATTAGGAAGAGAGATGAAGAGTACCTTCAATCTTCATCAGCATGTGTAGCAGAATGAGTTGGAAACCTCCACATGATATCAGCCCAAGTGCTCAGGCCATCAGTTACTTCCTTCACCACTGATGCAACTTCGTCGATGCTCACACGAATCTGCTCCTTGCTGTCTCTCTCGCGTATCGTCACAGTGGAGGTCGAGTCGATGGTGACAGCGAAGGGAACACCTATCTCATCCGTCCTCGCATAGCGCCTGCCTATTGAGGTACCTGCATGACAAAGCCAACAGTGAATTGAAGTTGCCAACACAAGTATTTCAACAGAATCATCATCAGTTTTACTCCAACTACAAGTTTAAGGGTATGTTTGGTTCAATGTCATTGTGTTTGTCATGTTATTTGAAGAAATTGAGTATTTAGTTTGAAAAAGATATTTAAATAAAATAATAAGAAATTATAAAATGTCACACTAAAATGACATTGAAAATATTACACATTCTCATCTGCAACACTGAAAACATATGGAAAATTCATTATTTTAGCAAATTAACTGATTTAAGAGGAAGACACGACTAAGTGTAATTTTCGATTTGTTACAGTGAATTCTTACGAGGAATACCTGTGATATCAATAATATGAGAGATCCCAGCTGCTGTCAACGATCTCGAGATGATTTTGGCGGTGTCGTCAAATTTCTGGCTCTTGATCAGTGGGAAAACAGTGCATTTGATAGGAGCCACAAGAGGAGGGAAGCGGAAAACATTGAGTTGCTCATCTTCTGATTTGCTCGGCCTTGTGTAGAAGCAGTGCTCAAAAAGGCAATATATGATCCTTCCAATGCCAAAGGAAGGCTCGATTACAGATGGTGTAAAGACCCGTTGATGTTCCTTCTTCTTTTCTATGCTGATTGACACCATGTTCTTAGTCATAGTAACGGATTTTCCAAGAGTACAGACTTGGAAGTCCACTTCACCTTTAGATTCCAGAGCAGCTTTCATTTCCAAAGCGTCACGTTCATTCATGGCCTATTTGTCAGAAATAAGCTCTTTTGAGCTTTCAGTGGGTTCAATGGCTGTTAATTAGCTGCATTCATGTTGCTTACCTCCAATGCTTCGACGACCATTTTTTGGTTGCCCTTGAATGCAAGTCCCAGCTCTTTTTTTGATGGAGTAATTATCAGCTTCTGTATTTATAATCAGGAACACACCTTCAAATCAAGTAATTTTACAAGAAAAAGAATGGAAAAACATGACTAGAACAAGTTCTGTATGAAAGAGGGTTAATATCCTCAAACAATACATGGTCTTACAGGTAGTTCGGTAACCCAATAAGATCTATTACGTAGTTTAATTAAGGGATATTTACGTACGTCAACCCCAAAGTTGCCTTTTTTGCTCATTTAATCCCAAAAAATGAATATTTATATCTTTTGGTTTGGTTTAGAATCTATCGAGTCAATCAACGGTATAATGATTGAATCAGTTCAATTAACTTTCCAATCGACGAGTCTTGATATAAACAAAATCAGGGTTGAATAAAAAACAGAGGATAATGGCAATAAAGTAGGTTTCTCTGGTGAGAAAGAAAAGACCACCAAATATATGTTCAAAAGCACTTTAGTTAAAAATTCAATGGCCAAAACTAGCAATGTGGTAGAGCACGTCATGGATGTGTTTCCCTGAGCCAAGGTAGTCATAGGCTGAGAGGTAACTCCTTGAGAAGCCCGAAACTCAAATAACATGTAGTATTCTAAGATAGGAACAGAGATGTAAGTCTGACATTGGGAGACCAAATGCCAAAAATTCTTGTTTAACATGTAGTATTCTAAGATAGGAATATACTTTGATAACAAAAGTTAAATAACTCCATGAAAGATAAGGAAACTTAAAAGTAACAATGTTTTACAAAGGCAACTCACCTCAATTTCTCTGGGCTCTGGAAACTTTTCGTGAGCTACCAATGGTACCCCACTTTTCTCCTATTAGACAAAAAAAAATGTAACTGCTTTAACTTCAGCATAACGATACAACAACAAAGCCTTGATCCCAAACTACTTGGGGTTGGCCAAGTAAAGATGATATATACAGAAAATATATAAGTCTACTCAAAGCAGTACTTCAAAGCAGAAGAAAAAAAACAGATGTGAGGTAAGCAGATAAGAGTAAGATAGCTGAGCAAATGAATCAAACAATTCAGAAAACAAAAAGGAGAATATCTATGATGAAATAGTACAATCTGCCACACTGAAGTCGATACTTCTAGGAACTTGGACATTTAAACATTTCATTGGCTAAACAACTAATGATGCTTATCCATATTTCAATTTTAAATTTAAGGAAGGTTTGAGAAAATCATCAGAACCCACCGTATGTGCACGTAAATCATAAGCTGATCTGTCTGCAATTCCAACACATTCAATCCATCCGTATGTGCACTCTATTTCCGCATCCCAACAGTCTGCAGCATAGTGAGCCATCTCATTTGGTAAATGTTGACGGAAGCGCAGTCGTTCTTTGTCAATGCCCAAATGTGTCAGGAAGAGGTATACTCTCCCGATGAAGTAGCCAAGAGTCTCATTGTTAACAGTCCCCTAATGAAATTGCAAATTGGTCTGATTAAATAATAATACAGATCAAGAAACCAAATTGAAGAGCAGTTAATACGAAGAAAAATCAAATATAGCAGACCTTTCTAACAGCCTCACCAAGAACCATTGGCTTTGCTGATTCACCTGCCAGTTGCAACTCCCTTGGAAACATGAGGAACTCTAAGTCAGCCACATCAACGAACTTTGAATGAGATTTGTCCTCAGGATCAACAAAGTGTTCAATCTCTGCTAATGTGAACTCGCGGACTCTTAGCAGACCTTGTCGAGGTGAAATCTAGTTATGTATATGCCGTAGTTTTGTTAGAATAGAATCCAAAGTAGCAGATAATACATTGGAGTGAAAATTTTTGCCTGCCTTAAGATGCATCTACGTATGATAAGAAATAAAGTTAATTTGTTATTTTAAAAGTTGTATAGGATGTCAAATAATTGTACTGAAAGTTGTATAAGATGTTAAATAAAGTTAATATTTTAAATTAATAGAATTTGTTAGCCAGCCTTAAGATGTCTGTATTATGAGAAATAAAATTAGTTTATATGTTAAAAGTTGTATAAAATGAGCAATAAAATTAATTTTTATATTGAAATTTGAATAGGACATGAACAAAATTAATATTTATTATCTTAAATTAATCTATGAGGAAAGGAAACAAAGTTAAGCCATGGTTTTTTTGGCCGATTGTCAAACTGGGAGGGGCTCTTCAGAAAATAGCGTAGAAATAGTTGACTCTATAAAGATAGTGTCATTTATTAAACTCTCCGACTAGTTTGTCGTGATTGTACAAATGCATGAACCACATCAAATTAGCTCTTCACATTATTCCAAGCAGAAAGCATGACTTACAACTGAACCTAGTATACATAGAGTATATATTTTTCTTTCTTTCTTCTTAAAGAATCGTGGGCAGTGTCAGGGCACAACAGGTTTTGCCAATTTTGTAGCAATTTGCCAGGGATTTATACAAACAAACCTCGTTCCTGAATGCCTGCCCAATCTGAGCTGCAGCAAATGGTAGTCTATTGCCATTGTAATAATACAAATCCTTAAAGTTGACAAAAATGCCTTGTGCTGTCTCTGGCCTCATGTACCTAAAAACGAGAATCAACCCAATAGAACAAAAATAAATCACTTAACAAGTGATGGGTATAGAGCAAGTCCAGTCCAGGTGCACATAAGTTCTTACCCAGGGCTTAAGCCAGATGGGCCAATTGAAGTCTGAAACATGAGATTAAAGGGGTAAGGATCTGAGAGTGGGTTCTTTGTATCAGGAGCAGTGATACCATACTCCTTCAGTTTTGCCCCAAGTTCTGCAGCAGATAAGTCATCTAACACAGCCAAAACATGTTTCAACTCAGCAGCCTTTTCAGCTGAAAGAGTAACATCTTTCTCAAGCTTGTCCTTGCAATAGTCCTTGAGTAAGTGATCAGCACGATAGCAGGCCCCAGTCTTGTCATCTTTGACCATAAGGTCGGTGAACTTCTCCACATGGCCTGATGCCTTGAGAACAATTTCAGGTGTAACACAGGGGCAATCGACCTCCAGCATGTTCTCCTCCAAGACAAAATGCTATAGGAAATGGAAAGCTGAGTTATTCAACTATAGAAGTAGCTTTCAAAAAAAAAAATTATAGAAGTTCTATATAATAGGAAGATGCCTATCAAGTTGAAAGCCAACGTTTACAAGACTGCTAACCCAAAGAAGTTATATCCAAAGTCAATGTAGTGGAGATGTAGACACTCAAATGAATGAGTAATCCAATTAGAATCACAAATACTTCAAGAAAAGCAAAAAAGTAGACTCACAAATTAGAAACATATCTAGGAAAATGTGGGCATAATATTGATAAAAAATAAGATGGAGAAGATGTTTACGCCGATAGCGGCTCCATGACCTTGACTCACTTGTGTTACAGACAGGCTTCATTTAAATTAAACAGAGAAAAGAAATCAACGCAGAAGAACCAAACAATAGTTGTATTAATGGCAATATGTTCGCCTTAAGTAAAGCACCCCCTGCAACATTTTTCAAGTGATAAGTCCAACATTTTTCAAGAGATAAATCAATGTACAGAGTTTTCCTGCAGGAAGAAAAGCTAGGAGATATTCATCTCAATAGTACAGACGGAAATGGATCAAAAAAAATGTACAGATAGAAAATCTCTGATGTTTCCCTTTCCAATATATAACAAACAAGAAAACAGATGAAGGATGCTTTGAAATTAAATAGTTGGGAGAAAAATTTGGCAACCAATGAATTGGAACCACCAACTTCAGCCATTTTTCCACATAAACAACAGAGAAATAAGATGACATAGACATATTGATCGCAAATCCCAAATCATCAAGTTTAGCAGACCTATCAAAAAATTATAGTTTATCTATGTTAATCTTCATCTGACACCCTTAATTTAAGCTATCTACGTGTTTTCCTAGACCAATGGACAGACTTGACTAACAATCAACAAACAGTTGATGGATGGCACTTGTCCTCTGCTGATCATACTTCTCCAATGGACCAGCAGAACAGTCTCCACCAATCAAATAGATTTCTCGATCCTAATCCATGCCCGATGGGCCCCTCCATCCTGAACCTGCAAGATCGTCTGTTCATCCTAAAACCATAGGATGGTCCCTCCATTCGAAGCCAGCCAGATGGATTCACAAACTGTTTGCGAGTACTTCTGCTTGTCCTAGGTTTACTAACATATGTAGCTTACTTTACACAACAACCATGACCATTTTTGACATGCAACTGCTCTACATCCACGCACCCGTGCTTGGAGGCTCCAATGACCAATGTGCAGAGCCTAGTAGGTGGAGTTACTAGGTAGACATGTGGTTGAAAGAATGATGTAAAGGCATCCAAGATCAGCGTTCCCAGGTACAAAAATCAAGCAAAATGAATGCACAATTGTCTTTTCGAATATTGGTCTCCTTAATTGGCCTACTCAATCCTCCAGCAATTTCAACTCTACTGCTATTCTCAGTCTTCTTCTTCTTGAGACTTTGTAGCTCCCTAGCTTTTTGTCTTTCCGGCAATCTGCTACACCTTAGCATCACTTAGTGGATTCTTCTTTTCCCAACTTGTGGTTCTTTCGCTATTCAAAAAGGCTTTCCACATAAATCTTGATGCTTATGTTTTTGCTGCTCTAGATTCTAAGATAGTTACACCCTTGAGGTCTCCCTAAAGTGAGAATTAGGGCTCTTCGTCTATCAATGCTAAATGTCTATGTCAACATTATTTCTAGTCCTTTATTGAGATGAACATTTTATGATGTCCGGAAGACCCTGTGAGCAACATCATTGCTAAGGGCAAGCCAACAACAGCGCCAACTAACACAATGACTAGCTTGCCTGCTGCATCCAATCAGCAACCTATCTCAACAACCACAGAGACTCTTTCACCCACAAAGGGTACTCCATCAACAATATATTCACAATCCGTTCATTGAATACCTCCGCCTCATCCCAAGATTGGCAAGCTTCGCTAGTTTTCATGTCGAACACAAACACTTCTGACATGAAATAGTTTTACAGGTACATGTCTATCCTTGGGGGAACCAATCACCAATGGCAAAGCCCTACAGAGGGAATCTTTGATTAAATAGGTGAGTGGCATAACGACCTAAAGATATCCAGGATCAGTTTTCCCCAGCCATGAACACCAGTAAAAACGAATGTACAAGGGTCTTTTTGGATTCTAGTCTTACTAATTGGCCTACACACATCTCCAGCAATTGTAACTCCACTACTATTCCAAGTCTCCTTCCCCGGCCTTGTAAGTTCCTAGCTTTCTAGCTTTCTTTCACGCTGCTCCCATTGTAACATTGTAACAGATTAACAACACTTAGTGGAATCTTCTTTCCCAGCCCCACAGTTTTTCCCCTACTCTCACAAGTGCTTTCCATGAAAATCTTGGTTCACATGTTTTCGCTTTTCTTCATTCTCTGTTAGGTCAACAATCTACTTCTGAACTTCGAGCTATACCGAGACAATGGTTTACCTGGCGCCAGAAACTGAGGACATTAGATTTGACGGCACACCCAGGAGGACCGTAGTCGTAAAGGCCAGCTACGCCTCGGTAGATCTTAAACGAAGCTATGTAAAACAGCCTCCTCTCCAGCGTGTTCACGACCGATTGCCGGAACGCCTCGCGGTCGCCGGAGCTGCCACCGTTTCCACGGACGACGGCCTGCAGCCGCTTTACCACGGCAGCGCTCTCAATCTTGAGGGCCTTGAGGGCCTCAATGGCGGCTTCGATCTCCGGCTTGTCAGCGCCAGCCGTCTTGAGCTTTCGGACAGCTTCAGCCTGCGAATCGACAGCTGCCTGCTTCTCGGCCAGCGTGCGGCGGAGAGTCTCCTCGGAGGCGACGGCAGCCATCTCCGGAGGGAACAGGGTTGCGGCGGTGGTGGCCGGCGAGGCGGAGGAGAAGTCGCGGCGCGGGCTTTGGATTGGATGGCGGAGTTAGAAACGAAGGGCGTAGCACAGAGAAGCACCGAGTGGTGAAAAAAATCTGGAAACATTTACATCAATGTCTTCCAAAATTTTAAATATTACAATTTTTATTAAATACATGTAGTCCTATATTTTAAACTTAATATATATAATATTCAAAATTAATATATGATTAAATATTTCCAATTTTTATTTAATTAATTTTATTAAATATTGCTTTTATTATCCTAAAAAAAAAATTTAAAGAATCACTCAAAAATATTACATTCACATCATTAGTAAATAAAAAAGATATTATAAATTAGCAAATTATAGATCATGTAAAAAATCATAAAATTTTTTCAAAAAATAAAAAGTTCATGGGATTTTTGAAAAATTAAGTTTTGACTAAGCTCAACAATAATTATAAATGAATTACCTTCACAAATAAATCCAATTATTGCTTATCTTAATTAAGGCAACATATATTTTATTTCCTAAAAGAGAAGTTAGGAGATCCTCGATTTTTTCCTTCTAAGTTTGACCTCCTCCTTTAGCATTTTGTTTTTAATAAAAATTTAATTTATCTAATTTCTTATCATATTTCAAGACTACATTATTATTGATAAGTTTATTATTTAAGTCCTTCGATACTTTAATCACTTCCTTCGAATCATTATTATTTTTATTCAAACTAATATTCTCTCCATTTAAAACAAAACCTTGACCTCCAACGATTTATAATTTGTCGGCAAAGATCAATAACTAACCCTTTTTGGATGTCCTTACACATTTGACATATATGTTCAAAGATCCATCTTTTATCTATAAAAAGAAATAATGCATAAATTTGAAGTAGTGAAAATGATAATATTTTGAAAAATTATTTTTAGAAAGGGATAATTACCTACATGTCATACCATTTAATTTTATTTATATTTTACCCATTCATTCTTAGTTAATTAAGGTATGCACATTCAAAATATTACAAAATCTTACATACACACACTTGAGTTAAAAATTTAATTAAAATCTATTTGAAAAAATATATTCTATTAGTAAATCATTAAAATTATATTTTTACCCTTAATGTTATATATTTTTCTCTTCCTCAATACCACACTAAAGTGCTAATTTGTCCTAAAATTAATTCACATCGCTAATGTCTTCTTCCTTTGCCGCCACCTAAACATTAAAGTTTTAGAATTTTCACTCAAAATATATTTAAATATCTTTAAAATAATATGATGAATGACTCAGATTTTTTTGTAATCTAACTATAGGTAGGTTATTAAAAAATTATAATTACTCATTATAATAAAAATAAGTTAAAATATGTGTATGTAAGATTTTATAATATTTTGAGTGTGCATAGCTTAATTAACTAAGAATGGATGGGTAAGGCATAAATAAAACTAAATGGTGTGACATGTAGGTAATTATCTCTTTTAAAAAATGTACCAAATCTAGCTTGTTAAGCTCCACAGATAGGTTGAACACGTCCTCATCGAAAGAAACTAATGCCCTTTACAGTTCTTTGTCTCTTCTTTGAAAGTATAATAATTAATGAGTAAACTTAAAAGAATTATTATATTAAGAGAAGAAAAATAATTATTAATATAATTTTTGATGAAATGTGTTAAAATAAATGCATATGAATAATTTGTGGGTGGAATAGGATCTAAGTGAACAATATTTTTAGAGTTTAAGACTTAGAGAGTAGATTTAAAATTTATAGGACCTATGTGAATAAAGTGATTTATGTTAGGTGCCCGACTGTAATTTATCCAGAAAACTTTGTTTTAGGAGCTGGGCTGTCTTTGATCTCCTAAATTGTTTAACGGACACGTGGCTCGTCCACAACCGTCAAAAACTGCTGGCTTGCTCTTCTCCGCATCTTTCCACTGGCCGTGATGAATCGATCGGACGGCCCTGATTTCTCGGAACTTTATTCATAGATCGGACGGCCTTGATTGCTCAGCACTTTATTCATCGATCGGACGGCCCTGATTGCTCGACACCTTATTCGTAGAGTCTTTCACTCCTTGTTGATCTTTCCTCTATCTATCTCGAGTGCCTTCAGATCGGAGATTCGAGAACTTGCGGGTGGCGATTAGGGCATCGATACGGAGGGGGGCGCAGAGTGAGGAGATGCTGAGAACTGCAGGAAGACGTCTTGCTCCATTCTCGTGGAGCCAGAGCTCCGCCCGATTATCCATATTCTCAGGGGACCCGATCAATGGCGGCGTCCCTGCCAAGCATGATTCCATGTCCAGCGCCGCCTCCCCAGCGGCCCGATTTGTTCTGGAATCCGGCCTTCTTGGTCGGGTTAGAGGTGAGGGTTTTTCTGATTTAGACCAGTTTTTTGTGGTCGAATCGTATTGGTAGATAATCGAATTTACATTGATCCTGATGAACTTTTCTTTTACATTTTTGATGCTTTGCTTGGGAGATGTTCTCCAGTTCTCGTCCAATTTAGAGTTTCTATTCTACTTTATTTGCGGATCCATCCATTTCGAAGTTCAGTGGAAAAAACTTTTAACTGTTCGTTTTTCTCTTTTTGGAGAGATTATCCTTTTGAATATCTCAGAACTCACTAGTTTCATCCCTCAATAATTTCAATATTTGTTGACAAAATAATTGGCAATATTCTTTTGGGACAATTACTTACATAGGTCTTTAGATCAGGCTAAAACCAAGTACATATATGCATCAAGGGGATACCTCGCCAACAGAAAAAGGATGTAAACGAAAATACATAGTGTAACTCTAAAAAGAAAAAAATGCGTGGAGTGTGTTGCCTGGGTTTGACAATAGTAAGGACTCCATCCAGATAGCCAAAGCAAGGCGTCCCTTTTCCATACTGTCAGGAGTGGATATTCTTAAAAGCACAAGGGTTTACATTTCCCTGAAGGGAAGAGGAGATCTTAGTGGCCAACCCATAGAATGAAACAGGGATGCCATGACAATGACTATCCTAGATGTCATCATCATTGCCATAAAAAAAATACTATCTAGCAAGAAAATAATGATAATATAATCAGAAACCCAAAAAGTAATAGTTGCTAAATGAGAACTCTAAGCTCCCGCTTGGTTGTTTGGACCATAGATGGTACAACTTTTTATTTCCAATAAAGCTTGCATGCACCCTTGAGAAATAGCCTCATTGATCAGGTTGCAGAAATATTTATTGAGCACGAGAATAATCTATCCTACCTCTCCCTTTACTTCTTCTTGATGTTGCACGCTATCTTGAAAGGCATTCCTTCTCCAGTTACTCTTCGATTGGCAGAGAAGTTCATTGATTCGATGAAGTGGAGATTCAGGAACAAAAAGTGCTATCGCCAATGACATAGCAGTCACTTAATCGAATGCCTAGTGTGGGTGTGTTTAACTGCATCCTCCAAGTGCTAAACTCTTGGGCCCTATTTGGTTGAAAGCCAGGCCAAGGCTAAAATAAACTCCAACTTTTTTATTAAAAAATAATAATATTAAATTAAATATAATATGTTAAAAAATTTATAAAATATAATATAAAGTGAATTTTTATATAAAATTTATATGTTGAGGATGAAAAATTAAAATTTTTTTAATAAAATAGTTAGAGGGACCGTGGCCAAAATGGCCTCCAACCAAATGGGGCCTTAGTTTGAAAACCCGATTACTACTTACTAGCTTCAATATGCTGCTTGGAAATATCACCAAGGCATCCACTGTTCTATCATTTGGGGCCAAACTTGGAAATGCTGTTGTAGGAACTTGGAAATGCTGTTGTAGGAACTTGCAAACGTGAAGTTTGCTGAAAACTATATGCAGAACATTGTTCTGAAATCTCCTGAAATCTAGCCACAGAATTTTGCTTTCAAATTTTTATCATTGTAGAATCTGTAGCTTGTACAATGTCTTGAAAACTTTCAGAACCATCTTGTCCTGAAAATTTCAAAACTCTTGTAGCTGCCTATCCTGAAATATCTCGAAGATTTGTAGCAAGTACCTATCTGAAAATTGCAGCAACCTCGAGTCTCCAGATCCTAAAGCCTTCCCAAAATTTTCCATAGTAACTTGTTTGATTTGCTGCAGATTTGCATCCTCCCTGCAGTAGAGCTAGCACTTCTTCTCCAGATCACTATTGTCACCATCATCCTTCAAGGAGTCAGCAAGAGCAATCTCCTCTTCCTTTGCATCTTCTTGATGAGCACTAGCTTGAACACTGACATGGCTTGGAGAAAAAGCCACCAAAGTTGTAGCATCTTCCATGCTTCCACCCTCAAGATGGCCAGCCTTCCACACCACCATCACCTAAAGCTATGCAAACTCTAAGCCGTTCCAACGATGCTTGTCAGTCTCGTGCTGACGATAAGGGGTTTCGTCCCCACTTTCCCTTGCACATCACAACCAAATAAACCCTAGCTCTCACACCTTGATGAATGGTGGTTTTCAACTGCAATAAGCTTTTTCGCAAATAATCGACAATATTAATGGTAATAAAGAGAAAGGGAGAGATGAATGAACCCACTTTTTTACAATAAATTTCCCTGATAATTCAGTGCTAATTATCTTAATATGATATTTGAACTGTTGATCCTGATTAACTACATAAAAGTTGGGTTTCTTTGCTTTATATTATGATTTAGCTGTGGAGTTGTGGATGGGTGTTTTTAACAATTTAAACAGTCTCGCAGAATTTTTAGTAGGTTTATTACTGTTGGGAAGAAAAATTCTATAGCTCTGATCATCTATCATTAATGGGAATTTGTATTGTTGTTTTACTTTCTTTCTTAATTTTTCTTGGAACTTCTTGGTAGTATGGGCTATCCAATAAATGCATTCAAAACAATGTACAAATGTATAATAGCTATTGGCTTCATTTTTAATGCTCAGTGAGTGGAAATTACTTTTTCATGAGTTTTTGGTGGCAAAGGTAATCTTGAAATCTTTGATTGTAACCATTTAAAAAATTTCAGCATCCTTCCAAAAAAAAAAGCATTTGTCTTTCACTTGTTTATCTCCGTTGTGAAAATCAGTACGTTTCAACAATGTGTTTCTTTCACCATGTGAATGCTTGACTAGGGGTGGTAATCAAGTCAAGTTCGATCAACTTGGATACTCTTGAACTCTAAAGCTTCTGTCATATCCAGCTTAACCTAAAACATTCCAAGCTCGACCTGATTTAAATTCTTTTTGAGGCATCTTGATTTGAAAAAAAAAAAATTAGCTTCCAAACCCCAGAAAAGTGATCTAATCTTGGTTGGCTGGTGGGGAAGGGAAGGTTTTTAACTAGCTTAGCCAAGTTGCAACTTGTATGTAGATTAGGAAATAGATATTTATAATTGGGGTAATTTCATCTGAGCCCTTGAGATAGACTTCCGATTCTAAGCTGATTCACCAAAACGAAAATGTGTCATCTAGGTCTCTCTCATTCAATTTTTTCACATGTTCTTTTTTCTGGATTCCATTAAGCTTGACCGTTAAACTGTTACTTTTAAAAATTAAAAACACGTATTTAAGTATTGAAAATTGCTATTATAAGTTAGGATATAAAGAAGAAAAAATTGAGATTATAATAGCAATTGAAAATGCTTAAATATATTTTAAATTCTTAAATATGTATTTTTAATTTTTTAAAATAGCAATTTAATAATAAAACTTAATAGAATTCATTAAAAAAGACTCGTATAGAAACAAAATTGGGTGGGAAAGACTCAGATTACTTGTTCTCATTTTTTAAGACCTAAGTTGAATTGGAGGTATACCTTAAATGCTCGGATGGAATTTACACATTTATAATGTCTAACCAACTTAATTGAAATTCTACAATATAAAAAAAAAACTTCATTGAAATTGAAGCAAGCTGTGCCTTGTTCAAACTCAACTCAAAACTCAAGTCAAACTCAAAAAGTATCTCAACGTTTGACTTAATTAATTCAAGCTGAGTTTGAGTTCAAGCCAAATTCAAGCTAGTTTTAATCTTTGAGCTATTTTGCCAACCCCAGCTTGACATCTACATCATTGTCTCAAAAAGTTTTTTTTTGAAAGTTGATCAAAACATATTTTTCCAAAGGGTAGTAAAAGGTCACTCTGTTAAGGTGCACATACTTCCTGAATTATCGTGAAATTTGATGTATTATATTGGGAAGATCATGGTGCTTAATGTGTTTCTACATTCTGTCATGGATGGATCCCTTACATTTAGCTGGCTGTTTCCATTGTTCTGCTAGCTGTGAAATTCTCACATTCCCGATTATCAGTAGGTGCACAGTGATTTTCTTAATGAATCTCTTTGCTGCCTCTCGCAGGTTTTTCGTCGGAGTCGCTTGTCACGGCAGGTCAGAACTTGGTGTTAGCTGACCTTCCAGCAACGGTGGCTGCTGTCAAGAACCCAACCTCAAAGATTGTCTATGATGAGCACAATCATGAACGATACCTTCCCGGGGATCCAAGCAAGCGTGCATTTGCATACTTTGCGCTGACTGGCGGAAGATTTGTTTATGCCTCCTTGCTTCGTCTCTTCATACTCAAATTCGTCCTGAGCATGTCTGCTAGCAAGGATGTTCTTGCCCTTGCATCCCTTGAAGTTGACCTCTCCAACATTGAGCCTGGCACAACCGTTACCGTTAAGTGGCGTGGTAAGCCGGTTTTCATAAAGCACAGGACTGAAGATGATGTCAAGCTGGCGAATAGCGTCAATGTGGCATCTCTTCGTGATCCTGAGGAGGATTCTACCAGGGTTAAAAACCCAGAGTGGCTTGTTGTCGTTGGCGTTTGTACTCATCTAGGTTGCATTCCTTTGCCGAATGCTGGTGATTTTGGTGGTTGGTTCTGCCCCTGCCATGGGTCTCACTATGATGGTTCTGGCAGAATTCGGAAGGGTCCAGCTCCTTTCAACTTGGAGGTACCTCAGTACTCCTTCATGGAGGACAATAAGCTGCTTATTGGTTGATCTCCAATCGAAAATTGGTTTGTTCTGCAACTCTTCCCAGTTGATTAAGCAATATATGTTTTGATCTCTTGGTTTCTAATAATTCTTCTTTCATATGTGATTAGAAGAGAAGATGAATGCTATTTAAGTACTTTATCTGATGTTGTTAATATACTGAAATATTCTCTGTTAAGGTTCTTTTTTTTTTCTTCTTCTAGATTTAGTTACTTTATGGTACTCTTCCTTCATCCACTTGGAATTCTGAAGTCTTTTCTTAGACCTGTATGAGCCTTGGGGCTGGTTTCGATAGACATATTATGACTAATCTTTGAATTCAGCAATTTTTGGATCACTATGAGTTAATTTAGCTGTCGGATTAGACCTTCCATGTTGACAAAACTTTTTGAACTCAACCCGAAATTTTAGTTCAGATTGATCTTCTAAGCCCCTGTTTGTTTGGAAGGTTAAAATTAAACTAAGTTAATATTAAACTGAAAGGTTAATTTTAAACTATGTGATTTTAAGTGTTTGTTTAGGGGTATGATGGGTAAAAATAAAACTGTTATGATGAAAAATGTTATTTCACTTATCTGCAACATATAATTACAAAAGCTTCAAAATATTTATAAAATTGTTTGGTACATGCATTTTTCAACATAATTTATTTTGTGTAAATAAGTTGTTATTAAAATTTTTACATACAAAATTACAAATAAAAATCTGATAAATTAAACTCCAATAATATATGCATTTTCGAAATAATTACTACTCAAACAAACATTATACTAGCAATTACTCCTCTGATATAATGATTCCCATAAAAAATGAATCGAGTCTTACAAAAGAAACAAAAAAAAGTCAGCAACAACTGCATTGAGAATATCATCAATGGAAGACAATGCTTGCTAATGTTCGAACATAACGGAATGTAATTAAGTCACTCGATCCTACGAGAAGGTCCCAGGGCGAGTCCAACAAGTAAATCGACCAAAAGAGCTGCAGTAATAGCATTAACATTTGTGTCGTGGCAGGAAGTAGCATGCAGCTGATCAACAGTCAAGTTGGTCATGGACAAAGTAGATGCTCCTGAACTTGTTTGCGAAATCCTTGAAACATGTTGTTGTAGACGACGTTCACCTTCCGCTCTCGATGCCACTTTGAAATATAACGCCCCAGGGTAGCGATTGACCTGTGCGAAACAGTCCTCCCACTGATAATACACTCCACGCCGACGACCTTCTAAAACCACATAAATAGCCATCTGCAAACACAAAAGTTAGATACAATAATATATATTGAAAAGTACGTTAATCAATATGAGTATTATATATGTATAATCTATGAATACTAAAATGAATATGATACCTCTTCAGTAAGAGCAGCAAAACTATCAAAAAATATGTACCACAAATTTAATTACATTAACATCCCCAAATATTATCAGTAATCGCCCTGCGTAGAGCATCACCTAAACGACGATCACCAACACGAGAATGATCTTGTGCTTCTTCTTGTTGCTCAGTTAATTCAACATCATCTAAGTCAGGCTCGAGTTCATCTGTGTCTCGTTGATGAAATAGGGTATCGCGAAGTGAATAACGTGCGATAAAGTTATGCAGTGCGAAACAAGCAACTACAACATCCCTTTGAGTCTGAAGTGGAAATGGCTTCATTGAGTTTAAAATTGCAAAGCGCTGCTTCAAAATCCCAAAAGACCTCTCTATCACATTGCGTAGGGAGGCATGTCTGTGATTAAATTTTTCTTCTTTATTTCTGTACTGTCTAGCATTTCGTCCCCGAAACTCTCTAATATGATAGATCATTTTCCGATATGGTGCCAGAAACTTTGAAGTGTTTGCGTAGCCTAAATCAACCAGATAATACTTTCCTACATTAACAAATGCAACCTCAAATTAACTTGTCATTACTTTATTAATGATCAGAATAATTCAACAAATGTATACTCACCACGTGGTACAATAAAATCTCCAAAATCAAGTGCCCATCGCAACACACGCATGTCAGAAGCACTACCTTCCCATCCGGCTGCTACATAATGGAACATCTCATCAAATCCAACAACGGCCATTACGTTTTGGGCTATTGTACCCTTCCTGGTACGATATGCAGGTTTTTTACTATTTGGAACGATTGCTGAGATGTATGTTCCATCAATGGCCCCTAAGCAGTTCTGCAAGTCAAATTAAGTTACAATTCGAGAAAATCTAACTGAATTGCTTATATATAAATTAATCATACTAAAAGTAGTCGCACTTACTTTGAAATGTGGCCAAAAACGCGAATCCCTATGTACTTTACTGCTACATGGGGTATTAGCATCAGGTAACTTAATTAGCTCTGGTGTTATTGTAATTATGGCTTGTAGAGTTGCATTAAAGTATTTGCTGATTGTTTCAAGAGAATGTTGAAACATCTCAGCACATTCCCGATCTCCTGCTGCAAATGCAATAATACGCATGAATATACCAATTTGCTCGATCGCGGGTACATGGCGTGAATCAGTCAATAACCCTTTTGACACCAGTATGTCACGTAGGGCAATGAAAGCGTCAGAATCCATGCGCATGACGTTGAACAGAACTTTAGGATGGTCGTTGTACAGTAGGTGCTCTAAATTTTGCAAACCACTGAATGGACGATTATACATTTTACGTGATTGCCGAGGAATGGATTCGGATTGTATGTAGTCTTCAAGCCACTTCTCATTCTCATCTAACGCCATGAACTCAAAGAACTCAACATGTCCACCAATAGTAGGAATACTTGTATTCATTTCAAACAAGGTTTTCGGTGCCCTAAATAAATCAGCATGTACAAGTCTGATAAATAAAGAAATATCCAAAAACATAACAATCTTCATAAATATTACCTTTACACTTATGTCAAATAATTATTTGATTCCTTAAAAAATCAATAATATATTTCAGAATGCTTAGGTGACATCATCAACATTATTGAATACATAAACATGGTTTGGAGAACTAAAATACTTCTACATTCCCAAGTACTGATCTATGAAATACAGTGGCTCCGAAAAAGAAAAGTATAATTTAGTCAGTATACTATGCATGCAGGAGAAATAACCAAATAAAAATTATTAAGAACATCATCAACGTTATTTAACTCTCAAAGCAATTTGTTAATTAGAAATGTACTTTCAAAAAAGAGAATATAAATTACCAATTGTACATCTCAGAAAGAAGAAATCATAAAACAGGTAAAGCAACTCAACAAGAAGACCAAAGGGAAGCTCTGCTTCAATGTAGCTCAACACTTTACTGATATTCTTATAAATCATGCTTTCCACTCACTTGTAAACCGTCATAACGTTAAGTTTTTAAAAACATCGTCAAATTGCTTATATATAAACCCTCAAAGCATCATGTCATTTAGAAATTCGCTCGCAAACCAAAGTATATGAATCAGTAAATTATTCATCACAAAACAGATTTACTGCAACAGGTAAAGCAACCCAGCAAGAAGACCAAAGCCGAAGCTCTGCTTCAATGTAGCTGAGAACCGGCAAATACAATGTGAGATCGAGGAATGTGTCATCTACATGCTTCTCACTCACTTGTAAACCGTCAGAACGTTTCAGATTCTTTAAAAACATCATCAACGTTATTAAACCCTCATAGCATCATGTCATTTACAAAGCTGCTCCCAAACAAAAGTACATGAATCAGTTTTCATCACAAAGCAGATATAATGCAACAGGTAAAGCAACCCAGTAAGAAGACAAAAGTCGAAGCTCTGCCTCAATGTACCTGAAAATCGGTACATAGAAAATGTGAGCTCGAGGATTGTGTCATCTACTTGATTCCCACTCACTTGTAAATCGTTACAACGTTTTAGATTCTTTAAAAACATCATCAACGTTATTAAACCCTCAAAGTTTTAATGTCATTTAGAAATCTGCTCTCAAACAAAAGTACATGAATCAGTATAGATATTTATCACAAAGCAGATTTAATGCCATAGGTAAAGCAACCCAGCAAGAAGACAAAAGCCGAAGCTCTGCTTCAATGTAGCTCAAAACCGGCAAATACCAACAACGGCCATTACGGATTGTGTCATCTACATGATTGCCACTCACTTGTAAACCGTTACAACGTTTCAGATTCTTTAAAAACATCATCAACGTTATTAAACCCTCAAAGTATCATGTCATTTAGAAATTTGCTCTCATACTAAAGTACATGAATCAGTAATTATTTATCACAAAGCAGATTTAATGCCACAGGTAAAGCAACCCAGCAAGAAGACAAAAGTCGAAGCTCTGCTTCAATGTTGCTCCTAACCGGCAAATACAAAATGTGAGCTCGAGGAATGTGTGATCTACATGCTTTCTACTCACTTGTAAACAGTCAATACGTTTGAGATTCTTAAAAAATATCACTAATATTATTAAACCCTCAAAGCAACTTGTCACTTAGAAATCTGCTTTCAAAAAACAAATACATGAATCATTTATCACAAAGCAGAAATCATGAAATAGGTAAAGCAGTCCAGCAAGAAGACCATAGTAAGGGCTGCTTCAATGTAACTCAACAACAATATCCGACAAGCTAAAAAAGATATTTTGAGGAATGTATGATTCATATGCTCTCCACGCATTTCCAAACAATCAAAACGTTTCAGATTCTTTAACAACATCATCAACGTTATTAAACCCTCAAAGCATCATGTCATTTAGGAATCTGCTCTTAAAAAAAATACATGAATCAGTAATTATTCATCACAAAGCAGAAATCATGAAACAGGTAAAGCAACCCAGCAAGAAGACTAAAGTGAAGCTCTGATTCAATGTAACTCAACACAAGACCGGCAAATACCAAGAGTGAGCTTTAGGAATGTATCATCTACAATGTTCATCTCACTTTTAAACCGTCAGAATATTTCAGATTCTTTAAAAACATCACCAACTTTATTTTCAACTCATTCTTAATTTGTATTCAGCAGTATACCAAATTATTTAAGCGGTCAATCAAACTATAAGCCGAAATGGATCACATGTATAAATGTGCCCAAAAAAATTACAACATTTCAGTTATATTTCTCCTAAACACAATTATCAAGAGTGTATCTTAGAAATTTACCAAAAACATGTCACAGCATTAGCACTTTTCAAAATATAGTTCAGCACTGTCATTCGCCAAGAACTGCCCAGAAAATAAAAAAATAAAAACAACTAAGCTAAATCCAAATTGGAGTAATAGCAAAGTCTGGATCGGAGTT
>JAEMOT010003736.1:109217-123113 GCA_019297695.1 Apostasia ramifera | reverse complement strand
CTAAATCTTCTCCCTGAGCCTCTATTAACAGGCTCACCACCTCCTTTGCGCGCCGCCGTCTTCGGGAACTCTCTTTCTTTGGTGTTTCTTGGGATCCCCACATCCCTACGTCAACAATAACCATTAGCTTCATACTGTTGGCCCCACCAATACCGACTCCTGAAAGACCGTCGATAGTAGCAAAGGCACGCGGGTTCTCGGTCTGTGTGGATGGCGGGAATCTGCACTTAGTGAGAATCGTGCTGACGTGACAATTTCCATCAGGCTTTGGGGTAGCGATAGTTGTGGATGGATAATGCTCGTGAGCGGTATTATTGGGAGCAGTGGATGGCTAAATATTATGGTCGATGTCATTGAAGGGAGGTGGATAGCCAAACATCGTAGTCGAGATTAGAGATAAGATGGGGATGATCAAACTTCGTAGCTGAGGTTAGAGATTTGCAAAAACAAAGTATGATTAGTAAAACATTGCAATCGATTAAAACATCATGCACGATGGTAAAGAGAGTCTTGAGATGCCATGTGTATGACTGATGTTCAATACTGAATTCAAATGTTAATAATATTCAACGCAAATTTTAATATTAAAATTAATTTTATTTACATTCCACATACCTTCTAATATTAAAATAAATTATTTTTCCATCAATTTTATAAAATAAAATATTTTTTTTATTTTTATTTTTAGAATGGTGCCAAATGAGGCCTATAATGCTCTAATTGTAGGCTCTCTTCCTCAACTTTAGGCTTTGTTTGGTAATAAGAAAAAAAAGAAGATTTGGTTGGAATTTTTAGCCATTTTTGAAAAATGTGTATAATGTGAAATAAAGTAAGTTGATTATATTAAAAATTATGTATGATGTGAAATAAAGTTAATTAATTTATTGAGAATTGTGTTAGATGTGAAATAAAGTGATTGTTATGTTGGAATTTGTGTGAGATGAGATATAAAATAATTTTTTAAATTTTTTTAAAATAAATTTAAGATTTTAACTATAAGTAATTTTAGCCATGATTTTTAGTCCATTGCTAAACAGGGCATTAGTGTTAATTCTCTTTAGTTGGTATATCGATAGTTATGTAATAACAACAATAAGAGATTCTTCATAGTTGAAACTGTTTTGAAAAGTGAAAAGAATCTATTTTATGTAAATAAATAAATAAATATCCGAAAAACTATGTTATTCTGATCTAAAATTTCCGTTGGTAAAGATGAAACGGTCAAAAACGACCACACATTTATGACGTTTGGTGCAGCGTTCATTGTACTAACGAAGATTTTCAGCAAAATGATATGCAAAAAAACAATATAGAAATTAAATACAGCACGTGCCTGCCCGAAAGCTTGCTCCGATCCTTAAATTACAAAACTAACCTTTTCAGATCAGCCATGTTCGGCAGCAACTTTTCAAGGGTAAAACCGTCCGCATATTCGTATAAACAGTGTGCACCACCTCCGCTCTGCCGCACTGGCAACTCCACCAGTGTCAGTGAGCGAGCAATGGCGAGCAAGCAGGCATGTGACCTCCTCCTTTTCTCCGTCTTCCTCGTTGCTTCCACAGCTGCCGGCGTCTCTGCGGCCGCTTGTTCGGCTGCCGACCAGGCGGCGCTTCAGGAATTCCGCAAGGGCCTCTCAGATCCTTACATTGGCGTATTCTCCTCATGGACTGGCAAGAACTGCTGCTCCAACTGGTACGGTGTCGCGTGCGACCCGACGAATGGCCGCGTCACCGATATCACGCTCCGCGGAGAGTCGGAGGACCCGATCCTCACCCGTGCTGGTCGGTCCGGCTTAATGATTGGCCGGATCTCTTCGGCGATCTGCCGCTTGGACAGCCTGACTGCCCTCATTATCGCCGACTGGAAGCAGATCTCTGGCCCCATTCCCGCCTGCATTACCTCTCTTCCCGCCCTTCGCATTCTTGACCTCGTCGGCAACCGCCTCACCGGCTCCCTCCCAGATGGCATCGGCAAGCTCTCCCGCCTCACCGTCCTCAACGTCGCCGACAACCAGATCTCCGGGTCGATCCCCAAATCCCTCACCCAGATTACCGGGCTGATGCATCTCAATCTCGGCAATAACCGAATCTCTGGTCCGATCCCCTCCGGTTTCGGTAATTTAAAGATGCTCAGTCGCGCCCTCCTGGGCCGAAACCAGATCTCTGGCCAAATCCCTGCGTCGATCGGCTACATGAACCGCCTCGCCGACCTCGATCTGGCCGAGAACAAAATCTTGGGCGAAATCCCTGCATCCTTTGGATCGATGCCAGTGCTATCGTCACTCTACCTAGACGGAAACCGCCTCTCTGGCAAGATTCCGGCGGGGCTTCTGGGGAGCAAGGGTTTGGGGATTTTGAATCTGAGCAGAAATGCGCTCGATGGGGATATCCCGGACGTTTTCACCTCGAGATCGTACTACACTTCGCTGGACCTCTCATACAACAAGCTCACGGGTGATGTGCCGAAGTCGCTCCTGACGGCGGGGTTCGTCGGCCACCTCGACCTCAGCCACAACCATCTCTGCGGCCGGATTCCGGCGGGCTCGCCGTTCGATCACCTTGAGGCGACGTCTTTCGCCAGTAACGACTGCCTCTGCGGCTGGCCGCTACCGACGGCGTGCCAGTAATCATCCTCTTTTTAACGCTCGCGAAATCCTGGCCGTTGGTTTGAAATTCTCCACTGTGTACGTTTTTTGATGTTATATTTTCTGTAAGTTTAAATTAGTAGATTAGCATATATTGTCAAAAAAAAAAAGGTTATTGTTGCCTAATTTGAGAAGGTTTATGTTTACACTTCGCAAGTTTCTCTTTTGTAAACCTCGGATCTCGATCTCGCTGGATGTTCGGCTTTGCAACATCGGCCACGATGATTATGCCAATAGCATGCTTCATCTCCGTAATGTCGGGCATAATGATAAAGCTACAAGCATCTCATGACATCGGGCATGAAGCTAAAGCATCCCATAACACCGTGTACGATGAGTATGCTATAGCATATCCCACAACAACGGACACGATAGTTCGCTGACTCCACTTGCCCTAAGAAGCCGCGTGCTTTACCCACTACTTTCGATTTCTCCGATGGCCAACATTGGTGGGACCGTCGGTTTGGACTCAACAGAATGTTCAGCATCCCCTTTCAGTAAATTCATTAAACTCCATTACAAATCGCTCATAAATACCTCTAGATGAGAAAAATTAGGGAAAAGAGGGGACCAGACACATACATGTAATAGCAGAAAAACTAAAGATACAATAGGTCTCCCTGAGAAATCTCATCCATGATATTTGTAATCCCTCTTATACTGGTCTTCTGACCAAATATTTGTTTTTAGTGAAATCTCCCTCACTGACGTCTTAGTAGACATAAGAGAATTTCTCCCTGAACCACCTTAAATTTCTGTGTGTTATTCTGGATGATTATTATATCTCTAATCAGACCCCTGGGCTAAACACGCTGCGTACCATTAATTCTTTTGGCTCCCCACTTTTCTCCGTCAATAATTTCTTTGTCATAAATTGGTAAATATTGTTGGTCGATATGAACTCGAATCATGAGTTGGAAAGCAAAGCAATGAAATTATGTAATAGTATTTGCTTATTATTAATATTTGTGATATGATTATCCATGAAAGAAATATGCTTATCAACTCTTCAAACTTTCATAAAAAAAGAAAAAAACTTAAAGTGAAAGAATGGTGGTAGCTTTTGCTTAACTTCACCATCGAATCGTATCTCACGTGGGGCGGTGCAAAAGAGAGTCAGTCTCTCTCTCTCTCTCTCTCTCTCGCCTGCATTATGAAGGCCAGTTGTAAGACCTGCGTCGTAGGCGGATAACATGCGCTAAGAGCATGGAGAGCCAAACGTCTGGAAATTATATGTAGTAAAAATTTATCAAATGATATTAGTATGAAAAATAATAATAATACAGAATGATATAATTATAACACATAACATTAGATTTGTAATATCGGCCATGATATTTGATCACAGCTTCCTGCTGTAATATCGGGCACGACTAGTTAATGCCTGCCAGTACTAGTGGCCATGCTATTGGGCCATCCGTAGCTTCCTGTCAGTACCGTCGACCACGCTGTTCGAACATTTATAGTCACTGTCTCAACCTAGTGGAGACTACCACGTCAGCACAATTTTCACTAAGTTGCTAGTTCCCGATCACCAATAGTCGGTCATTCAGTTCCCGCCAGTCACACAGATCGAGAACCCGCATGCTCTCGCCACTATCAACGATCTTCTTGTAGCTGGCAAGCATGGGGGTCGACAGTATTGAGTTGTCAGTTATTATATTCTGACAAGAAAATCCACTGAACTCCCCTTTAGCTCATCTATAAATACCTCTAGATAGGACTCCAGAGGGAGATGGACACATTGAACTTGTATTTTTTCTTCTTCTTGTATTGGTCCTCTGACCAAATTTTTTTGAGCTTTAGTGAATCTTTTTTCTGTCTCTTCGGTGAACATAGGAAAAGCTGCCCCTGAACCACCTTACATCTTTGTGTTTTTCTAAATGATCACTAGCCCCTCCTCTGAGCTAACGTCCTGAGCTAGAAACATCGCAGACTGCTAATCCTCATAGCTCTATTTCTTTCCCCATCAACACAATATCAAATTCAGTATCAACAAACTGTGTCATCATTCTATTCGGTTGCAGCATTGAAGGTTCATTTCTAAGTACGGCACAGTATTGTGGAGTCAAGCCCCATCCACTTTCGAAATGTGAAAGTTGATGGTAGCGTCCTAGGTATCTTTTGATCAGGCCTCAAGTTCTCTCGAATGCAAAAGTTGAAGGTAGTGTTCTACGTATCTTTAATGAGGCGAGATGTGGATTCAATCATATGATAGTTGTCTCAAAGTGATATTGACTGTTGAGATCTCAACATACTTTCATAAAACTAGACATTGTGAAGTTAGACATAGGGTTCTCTTACATTGTCAGAAATTAAAGGTTAAGGCCTAGTTTTTAATTGGCCATGGACAAGATTACTGCAATTGGCCTTGGCTTTTTTATGAAGCGTTGATGTTTAATTCTAGGGACAAGGGTCCTGGAGCTGGTTATATTTAGGGCATTTACCGATCCGATTTCGAGCCGAGCTAATACCGGCTCGAAATCAAATTAATTACATTTCAATCAACTTGAAATCGACTCGAGCTCTATTGGGTTCGACTTTGAGCCGATTTCGATTCATTTTCGAGCTGATCTCAAGCCCGATAAGCTCGGCTCGATTTATAATATATATTATATACATATATTATATATACGTATTATAATATAAAAATATATTTTAATTTGAGCCAATTTCAAACTGGATCGAGCCGAGCCTACCCGGCTCAAAATCGGCTCAAAATTATTACCGAGCCGAACTTTTGGCTCATTAATCGGCTCATTTAAATCGACTCAATTTCAATTCGATCTAAAATCGATTCAATTTTCGATCAATTTTCAATCTTCGATCCATATTAACACCCTTAGTTATATTAAATATTAGGAAGATGAATAAAAATTTAAAAACATTTAGGGACAAGTGTGGTATTGTTATTTTCAAAAAAAAAAGTGATATTAAAATATTATTTAATTTTATATAATTTTTTTATCACCAATTAAACGTTTCCTTCAATGGTGCCAGCATGAAATATATTATAGGATAGATGGATCTATCAGAAATAAAAATAGAAACTCTGTCCTGCATAATTTCGTGGACCATATAAGAAGCTAGTGAGGACTAAGGAACCTGTAGGCAATTTACCTGAATATTATAAAGAAGAAATGTAAATTATACGGGAGAAAAATGAGAAACAAAGTCAAAATCGGAATAAAATAAATAAAATAAAATATCCAAATCCCCAATACGGATATTGCCGTCGACTAAAATATGATTCAACTCCAGCACGCATTGGATTCCAATTCCCAAATCCCCAATGGCATCTCTCTTCCTCCTAATCTTCTTGCTACACTCACTCAACCCCACCATCGGCGGCGGCGGCGGCGGCGGCGGCAATATCTCTGTCTCTGACTTCGGCGCGGTGGGCAATGGCCGTCGATACGACACGAGAGCGATCCAGGCGGCGATTGACGCCTGTGCTTCCGCTGGCGGCGGCCGCGTTAAGTTCCCCGCCGGCGGGGACTACCTAACCGGTACGGTGTTCCTGCGGAGCGGTGTGGTCTTGGAGGTGGAGCGCGGGGCGCGGATCCTCGGCGGCGCCCGGGAGGAAGACTATCCGCCGGATTCAGCGCGGTGGTACGTTGTGCTTGCGGAGAACGCTACCGGCGTCGGGATCACAGGCGGCGGGGAGATCAACGGCCAGAGCGAGGCCTTCGTAGTCCGACCCGACACGAGGAAGAACGTGATGGTGAGCTGGAACAGGACCGAAGTCTGCCTTGGCGACGAGTGCCGGCCGAGGCTGGTGGGGTTCATCGACTCCAAGGAAGTGAAAGTCTGGGACATCACACTGAATCAATCGGCTTATTGGTGGTAAGAACAGTCAAACCGGACAATTGCATTTTAGGGCTTCTAATTCTCCATTACTTGCAGAATAGCAAGACTAAGATTTTCAATAATGTATGACTATAAGTTTTTGTATTTGTAGGATTTACTTGTCTAAGCTCTTCTATCATTGTGACCATCACATAGCAGTGAAAAACCACAAATACCCTCCCTTCACTCTCTTTCTATCTCCGCCTACACGTGCGAACGGCTATCGTGCAAGCACAACGGTTGTGACAACAGCGCACGGCCGTAGTGCACTTGTGCAGACAATCTGCGTGTGTGGCAATTGTGTTTGCTCACATGGCCAGTGCAGCCTGCTTGCATGCTGTTGTGTGCTTGGCAGCCGTGCTCGCTTACAGGGTTGATGGGGCTAGCGTGAGGCTGCGCGAGCGACAACTTGCACAGGGGAGGGGGAGAGAGAGAGAATGACAGTCATTATACATATTTATTTTAAAAGAAAGTTAATTTATCTTGTATGCTCTTAATGCAGTTTACACTTAGTAAGATCCAATGATATTAGCATTCATGACATAGCAATATATGGAGATTTCAACACACCAAACAATGATGGGATTGATATCGAGGACTCGAACAACACGATCATAACACGATGCCACATCGACACAGGAGATGATGCTATTTGTCCCAAGTCTTCAACAGGGCCTGTGTATAATCTGACTGCAACAGATTGTTGGATTCGCACAAAATCCAGTGCGATCAAGCTTGGAAGTGCAAGCTGGTTTGATTTCAGGAACTTCATGTTTAATAACATCACCATTTGTGAATCACACAGAGGCCTTGGAATGCAGATCCGTGATGGAGGTACTACATCTTTGACATCAATCAATTCATGATATGAAACATTTCTTTCAATGAAATCAAAACTTAAACAAGGTGAGCACCTCACCTTTTTCACTTTGATCTAGCACAGGTTGATGTAAAAAGCCTTATTTCTGCATAATTAAAGAGACCATTTCTTCAGTTCAAACTTATGATGGCATTAACATGAAAAAAATATTTGCAGGAAATGTAAGCGGCATTGTCTTCTCGAACATCAATGTTAGCACGAGATACTACGACTCCTTGTGGTGGGGAAGAGGAGAGCCGATCTACATTACGACCTGCCCCAGGGATTCCACCTCCAAATCTGGTTTCATCACCGATATTCTCTTTGAAAATATATCAGCCGTCTCGGAGAATGGAGTATTCTTATCAGGTTCTAAGTATGGATTTTTAAGCAACATAAAGTTCAAAAATGTCAACTTGACCTTTAAGAGATGGACAAGGTATCCTGGTGGATTGTATGACTATAGACCAGGTTGCAAGGAGTTGGTTAACCACAGCACATCAGGAATGATGATGGAGTACATTGATGGTCTGAGTGTGGAGAATGTGCACATGAAGTGGTTTAAGAGCAAGGTGAAAGGGTGGAGTTTTCCATTAGAGTTTAAGGGTTCCACCGTGGCTAAGCTATCCTTTCATGAATGGAATTCTGATGTTTTTTGATTCTTGTGACATGTACTTACTGAGAAATCACTTGCAAGTTACCAATAAGTGAGAAAACTAGTATAAATAAATTGAGATGACATGATTTCAATCCAATGCATTGTGGATGTATTTTTTTTTTTTTTTTTGAAAATGTGGATGTAGTTTTTGGCTGAATAAATGATTGCAGAAGGCTTGGATGTTATTAAATTATAAGGGTACAATTATCCACATTGTATTCCATATTGATATTATAGTGACTTGACCCATAAGTTGTTGGGTCACCTGAAAAGGATTCAGTCTCATTTGCTGATGGTACTGTATATTCTGTGTAATTTATCAGTGAGTTGCCCAGCGTCTTTGCCAGATTTATGTAAAGAGAAAGTCTCAACAAAGAGAGTAGAGAGAGAATGCAGGAAAAAATATTCTGTTTGGTGCCGAATAGTTGGGCACCACACTTGCGCGGGCTCACCCACTGTGCACATGTGGCAACCAGCTGTTCAGCACCGAACCGTTTGGGCACCAGCAGAGATTTTTCTGAAACATTTTTTTTAAAACTTGTATATGTATAGATTTTTGGAGGGACGAAAGATGAAGAGAGAGGGAACCAATACAGATTTTTGGAGTTCTCGTTCCTAGGTACCTTGAATTCGGGAGAGGCCATTACCTGAAAGCTATTGTTTCTACAACTAACTCGTGGAGGGAGAAGTTAAAAAGATGAAAAATCATTAAGAATAGAGTGGGTTAGCAGAAGTAATATCAACGGAAGCAGTAATCGCTCCAACGAAGATCGCTACCGGTAAACATACGATGCTTTCAAAATCCTTTTGCGGTGTAAAACGGAGATGCAAATGAGACAATGGTAGTGAAGAAGCAAGGAAAGAGGAATCAAAATAGCCAGTGAAGAGAGCAGCATATGAGAGTGAAGGAGAGAAGGGATGGGATTAGAGAATAGAAAGAGATGAGGGTATCTTCATGATAGCCTTTTTATTAATTTTTTTTCAATGATTTTAATTAAAATAACAATCTTATCTTTCAACTCCTTTCATTTTTGTTAAGTTACCTTCCTTATGAGAAGAATGCCAAGTCATTTTGCTGAAAAAATCAACTCATCTCAAAGAAGTTATCCTTGAAGAGAGTATTCAAAACATTCGTCAAGACAAATCGTTAAAAACAAAGAAACCTAGTCAAACAAGTCATTGTTTAATAGGAAATGACAAATGATGAACACTAACATTTTTTTGAAAATTGTGAACACAACAATTAAGAAGGATATAAAACAGCTGCAAATATCTGACAAGCTAACCTTGAGCAGAGTATTGATTCTTTGGGCAAAATGAAAGCATCAAAAGTGTTACAAAGGGATCTAGAATAAAAACATGCTAGAACCCATCCTTGGACATTCCAAAAGATCATCCAGCTCTCTTATAAAATGGAGATGATTAAAGAACAGTGTGTGTGTGTGAGGGAGACAGAGAGGTCGCAAAGACTTCTTCAAATGGGAGGTTCTACCCTCAAAGATTCATTAGCAGTGACGTCGAATTGGGCAAAGACAAGTCTAGCCTCGATCAGGGAGTCAAATGATAATAGCCAGTCGAACATTAACGAGGAGTCACCATAGCTAGCATAAGCAACACCAAGAAATTGGATGGCATGGATTTGATTACCACTTACTTAGTACCAACTATCTAATATGGCCTACATTGGGTGTGCCACTATCGAAGTTGACTGCATGGTATCCCAATCGATAATTGAAGAATTCTATAAAAAAATTTCTAATTGTTCACCCAGAGGCAAACCGAATATCCATTGGATTTGACCAACTTTCCAAGAATAATTACAAGGCCTCGGTAGACAAATATAAGTTAATTCCAATAAAGATTTAAGTAAATAAACCCTTATTGCAAGAAAGAAAATAATATCAATGTATTTTTTTGATAATAGAATATTAATGTATTTTCTAAAAAAAGAAAGAATTATCAATGTATTTTTGAGGCCACAAGTTACAGGCATATAACAATGCTTATTATATGAACTTCTATTGGGTTCGTACGTCAGGCATTCATCTGCGCATCACAGTGACAAAACGGCGCATCCACATCGGGCTATCTGGACGAGCCAGTCTGCTCAGGCTTGACCAGTTCACCGGCGCAACCTGGCCAGACTGTTCGGCTACAACACCGTTGTGATCGAATAGTCTGGCGTGGAGATGCCGTTTCATCGTGATGCATAGGGCACACTATGCACACGCGGTGATTGGAAGATGAATGCATGATGTGGTCAGGCATCCAAATCAATAATTTTTCCTATTACAGACCATGTACATGTAGTTTGAAACATAGAATTAAACCATCCTAACACTGATTGAGCTATGAAAGCCTTCGAACTTTATCATAATTAACATTTTCTGATTATCCTCAAATGGAAACTATTCCTAAAAACTATTAGTCTACAAATACACTATACAAATCAGTATTTTATAAGATTTAATATCTTGCCAATTCTGTTCTATGAAAATGGTGCAATCTATTAGTATAGATATATTTATATTTCAATTTATCTAGGTGCTTAACCATATAGACAGGTTGTCAAAAATAACATGATAAGAATAGCTCCAGATTAATGACATCAATACCTCATTCACTATGAAATATCATTATCTTGAGAGTAGTGTATGTCCTAACATAACTGACCTTAAAAGAATAAATAAAAACAATCGACTTCAGTAAGCATATTGTGGTTTTAGATCACTATAGACAACTCAATTTATAATGAACCTAAGTTTTCCCAACATACAAAAAAAAACATTCAAGAAGAAAGTACTAAACACCAAAAATACTAATAATTAATTAATGACATGCTATAAGAAATATTATAAAACAAAATGAATATACATGTACCAAGATAAGCACCAACTTAAAGTATGAAATTCTCTTTGAAAATGTGGGAAGCTAATTTGTTATCTAACCCCTATTTATAATAATTAAAAATGACATTATCACACATATTAAATGCAGTAGAAAAGAGAAACATGACATTATATTATGAACTTAAAGCATGAAAAAGTAAATTGATTAGTAGGCATGATGCAGGCCTAAGTGTAAACTAACTGCATGAGTGGGAATGTAGAGGAGACTGCGATCTAAATAAAAGAGCTACACAATTTATAGGAAAGAAGCAAACACTTGGCCTCTATTTTGTTAATGCCCAAATTAGTCATGACTACGCTTTAAAAAAATAAAATAGCCTATACAATTCTAAATTAATAACTCCTACAATGGAGAAGAATCAAAACTATTGAAAACTAAATTAAATATGATGCTTATACCTCTCGTTGGGCATAACGGTGAGCAAAATACTAGAAATTCGATTTAACTCACTCTTATTTTATTCAATTCGAACTTGACTCGATTTCCTTGTAACCGACTTGATACCTGTATAACTATACATATATAAGCATTTTAGATATATTTTAAAATATTATATATACTTGAATATATAATATAAAAATATGTTAAAGAGATTTAAAGTATATACTAAAAAGATTTATATAAAAAATTATTTATAACTCATATAAATTTAATTAAAAAGCATTATATATTATATGTAAAATGAATTTTTAAATAAAAATAAATTAAAAATTAAGCTTGATTCAACTCAAAAATCGACTCAAAATTGATTATATTTTAGTTAACTCAAATCAAACTCGATTAAAACTTAAAAACTTCAAGTTGAGTTGAAGCAAATTTGCTCGAACTTGACTCGTTATCAACCCTAGTTAGGTGGCTCCTTTACAATAATGACAATATCCATAATCCCTATAGAAGCTATAATTAAATGTTGGGCTCAATGGTGCAAAATGAAAAAATAACATCCTTAGCTTTTTTTATTGTAAACTTGATAAAAGAAAGGGATTACCAAGATATTTGAATTTGTTTTTCACAGTGGAATAAAAAAAGCACCTTAATCCATGTGAGAGTCAAAAGATCTAACATATTTCAATTAGTTATCACTTCAAAATTAAGTTTTTTTCTTCTTGAAGTAAAAAAAAAAAAAAAAAGAGTTTTAAGGAGTCTACAATGGTGTTGAACAAAGTAAACTTGTCAATGTCAGAGAGACTGCCAATGCCTGCCTAGAGGCTCATGCAAATTTTAAAGATGGATAAGTAGAGTTGATGCTAGTGAAGTGTGCTCATCAAGACGCAATGTGCCTATGCAGCTCAAATCAAGCTTATTGGCCTTCACTCCAATGAAATTGAAGAAATGAGGACCTCTATTTACATATTTATCACATCTAAAGAACAGAAGCATAAAATGCTTTCTCAAAATATTAGTATTTGCCTCCAGATTCATCTATTCTTACTTAAATTGTGTAAGACTATAAACAAATATTTACATAACATTAAAAATGCTTATACACATACCCCTAGTGCAAGTCCATAGTCTGTTCAAAGATAGCCATATAGACCTTTTCTGATGCTCTTATACTGATTTTATCAATTCAGGGCCTGCAAATCACAAAGGAAACATAATCCCTTTCAATGTACTTCTAATGTGCATTTTAATGAATGACGTTCATTCAATCACATCAATAGTAATGATCAAAATTTAATGGCAGATACATTTTTTCTGATTAAATCTGCGTACATTGCCTAAACTTGATTAGCTAGATAATTTTAATAGCTTATGCTTACGAATTATCTTGAGCTATTACTAAACAATGGAGAAATAAATCACAAGCATTAACTTGCAACAAAATGATGAAATCATCTTCAATGGCTTGGATGTTATTAATTATAATGGTACAATTATCCACATTGTATTTCATATTGAAATTACAGTGATTTGACCCGTATAAAGTTGTTGGATCACCTAAAGGATTTAATCTCATCTGCTGATGGTAGTGTATATTCTGTGTAATTTGTTAGTGGGTTGGCCAGCACATTTGCCAGATTTAAGTAAAGAGCGTCTTAATAAAGGGAGCAGAGAGAGCGAATGCAGGAAAACATATTCTATTTGGACAGCTGAGAGCTGCATGTGCGTGGGCCCACCCACCATGCACACATGGCGCCCAGCTGTTCGGTACTGAACCGTTTGGGCACTGAGCCGAATAACCTCTCAGAATGTAGAGAGTGAAGGGTAAAGCTGTAAAGATTTTTCCGAAACGCTTTTTTTTTTTCAAAACTTGTACATGTACAGATTAATGGAGGGATGAAAGATGAAGATAGAGGGAACCGGTATAGATTTTTGGAGGAGTTCTTGTTCCCAGGGACCTTGAATTCGGGAGAGGCCATAAGACGAAATCTATTGTTTCTACAATTAACTCATGGAGGGAGAAGTTGAAAAGATAAAACATCATTATGAAGAATGAAGTAGGTTAGTAGAAGAAGTGATTGCTCCAACAAAGATCAACACTAATTGATGCGGGACAGGTGAATGATAATACAGTTTAGAGATCAGCAATATTATAAAGCAGATTATTCACAAAATAATGCTAAATATCAAAGAATAATTTTATAATAATTGAGAAATTAATTAAACCCACAAAAACCTATTTCTTTTAAAATCTTAAATAAATTAGATCAAAGGTAATTGAAAAATTACCAATTCAGATTAGGGCGCAATCCGGTTTTCAATAAATCAAAAACAGGGAACAGGATTAAGGTTCTCACAATATTTAACCAACAGTAATTAAAAATCACTCAATAATGAAAGGTCGCACAGGCGGAACAAGCTCGAGCAAATCACAAGTGAGTAGAAAATCCAGATCGTTTGATTTTACCAGATTAAAAGTTTTATTGAAAGTCGTACCTGAGTCAGAAAATTCAGGGACCACGATATAATTTACCCCAAAATTAGGGCTCGGGCTATGACTCGTCGCGCAAGACAGTGACGTTGGTGACGGCG
>JAEMOT010003736.1:69114-109062 GCA_019297695.1 Apostasia ramifera | reverse complement strand
CACGTCGAACTGGAGTCGGCGAGCTAGATCTGAGAACGCAAACGAGCAGGCGGGGTGAACGAGGATGAGGTGAGCTGATGTAAGAGGAATGAAATCGAACCCGAAGGGGAGGAGCTAGAGCGGGTGGAGTTTAGGGATTCTCACCCAAGGCCCAAGCCCTTCCCTATCCAGGATATCGATTCATTCCAGAATCAAATAATCCCAAGGGAAACACAAATCAGATTTATTCAGAATTCAAAAAAATAAGAGTAACAGGAAGGCGTTTATATAGGCCTCCATACAGACTGACTCAATAAAGAAAAATACATAATATAATAAATTCCTCACACAAACGAGGAAATACTAGATAACATGCCTAAAATAATGATCACTAAAATAGAAACAACTAATACAAAATAAATGCGAGAAATAAAATCATCCCAAAATAGAATCTCCAATCAATCAGAATGATTAGGAGATTTCCAATCCATCGAGTCAGCGATCCGCAGCATCCATCTTTCCCAATCTGTCCTAATAGTCAATCAATCCCAAATCGAATCAGCATGGCTAGATCTCGGCCGTCGACGGTAAACTCTGCCAGGAATGAATCGACGGTCGATCGTGGTGTCCCCACCACTAATAAACATGGGATGCTTTCAGAGGTTGAAGCTATATACTCAAGTTGTGGATGTATCGAAAAGAGCTGGAGCATAGGAGGCACTTAAGTTGGCTGGCCGTTAGGCTTAACACAGTGCATGGCATTTGGTTAGAGGATCATTCCTCTATTATTATTGTTGATCTACTCAAGGCTGTGCGTAAGCATGATTTACATGATGTACATTACCAATTTGTAAATATTTTACTACCCTTCAAAAGTCATAAAATCACATATGTATCCAGATCAGATAACGAAACAGTTGTTTACATAGCATTTTGTGCCAATTTTGAGGATGTCAACTAGGGTGAGGATATATTTCTCCAAGATGAGTTTTGTGACATTCTATTAGATGATAGTATCTAATGTACTTATTCTTTATTTTTTAATGCAAAATAGGCCTAGGCTGAATTTTGTTTTTTAAAAAGAAACATAGAATACTTTCATGATCCTTTTGAAGTGTAAAATGAAGACGCAAATGAGACTATGGTAGTGAAGAAGCAGAGAAAGGGGAATCAAAATAGCCGGTGGAAAGAGTTGCATAAGAGAGAGAATGAGAGGAGGGATGGGTGTGTTTAAAGAATCAGAGAAGAGGGTATCTTCATACTAGCCTTTTTATTAATTTTTTTCATCGATTTTAATTAAAATAACAATCTTATCTTTCATCTTTTTTCTTTTTTTTTTTGTGAAAAATCCCTTCTTATGAGAAGAATGTCAAAGTAGATCAGTTTTTGAAAAAGTAAATTCAACTCAAAAGAAGTTATCGAGTCTTCAGGACATCCGTCAAGATGAATAGTTTAAGAAGGATATAAAACAACTACAAATCTCTGAAAAAGCTAATCTCGAGCAGAGTATTGATTCTTTGGAAAAAGTGAAAGGACCAAAATTGTTGCACAAGGATCTAGGACGACAACAACATGCTAGACCCCATCCTTGGTGTTCCAAAAGATCATCGAGCTCTCTGATAAAATGGAGATGATTAAAGAAAAGTGTGTGTGAGAGAGAAAGGTCGCAAAGACTTCTTCAAATGGGAGGTTCTGCCCTGTCCACCGAAGATCCTCAAAAATCCATCAGCAGTGATGTGGCAATGGTCAAAGACAAGTCTACCCTCGGTCAAGGGAGTAAAATAATAGGCAATCGAACATTGGTGAGGAGTCACCGTAGCCAGCATCAGCAAAACCAATATTTACTGTTGGGAAAAGAACTAATTGAATGGCCTGGATTTAATCATCATTGAAATGGTACTAATTCTATCTGACATTGTTTACATTGGGTGTGCTACTATCGAAGAAAATTAGAGCTCAATCTATAGTGGTGGCAACACTATGACAGCCCGTATTTAAATACTTCCAGATTTACCAATGTTGTCAAAACCGGACTGGACCGGCCGGTTCGATGGTCGGACCGTGCACCGGTCTCTAGTTCGGTCCGGTTCTATGCTAAAATCGAAAAAGGATTGAACCAGTTTAGACCGAATTGAACTGGTTTAAGCCGGATTGAACCGATTTAGACCGGATTGAACCAGTCAAACCGGGTGAACTGATTGAACCGGTTAAATGCCAGTTCAACATAAAAATTTATATTTTATTTTTTTTTATTAATGTTTGCAAGAAAGTTAATAAACTTTTATGATAAAATTTATGTTTATGAAAAAAATCTTTTTAAGGATAACTAAACTTTTTTATTTATATATAGATTTATATTAATTAATTTTATGTTGAATATATATAATATATAGTATTTAATTTTTTTTGTCATATTAGAAATTATATATATATGTTCATCAATTTTTATTAGTGATGTTGACTATATGTTAATTAATTTTTATTGGACATATTGGATATTAATTATTTAATTATATTTATTTAATAAATATTTTATATTATATATATTATATATTTTTAATATTAAGTGTGTTTATAATTATATTATTTTGTTATATTAATATCAATAATTGGATCGGCCGGTTAGATGGGTTCGACCGGTCCGACCATGAACCAATTGTTGTTCCGGTTCGATTTTTACAATATTGAGATTTACGCGATCCTGATCATAAATTCAAGTTTGGGATAATTTGGAATGACATGATGCTAATTTAACTTATTGATATCAATTAAAAATTTGGAGCTATTTTGAAGGATAGAGATTCGCCATATCGCTTCTATTAAACTATTTTCTCATTTAACTAATTGTATTTGAAAGTTTATTTTCTGCATTTAATTTTATTTTTTCATTATCATGCAATGAGATCTCTATATAAAACAATCACCTCTAATTATAATGATAGGTTGTTATTATTTAATAAAATGATATCTGAATTCTCTTAAAGTTGAAATGGGAGTTAAGGGGTCAATATCCTGCGTAAGAAAAGATAAAAGTTAGCATTGAGTGAGAAACCTCAAAAGAGCATAGTTATCTTTTATTAAAAAAAATCCCTCTCCAGAAATCTTCTCCAATCCTCCACTGATGCGGGACAGAAAAATGGTAAGTGATATTTCATATTTATATTAAGCAAAATTAATTAGCAAATTATTTTTAATTAAGCACAAAATATTTTCTAAATAAATTATATGATAAATAAGATTTTTGAATCCCGCAAATTAAAATATTTTAAAATTAAAATTAAACTGGATCGCCTGATAAATAAGAATTTATCAAATTAGATCAGGGCGTCAATTTAAATTCAATAAATCAGATCAGAGGTTCAGAAATTTAAGACAGATGTCTTATATAATTGTCACTCAAATAAATATCGAGTCACACAATTAGAGCCAAACAAATAATCCAAGTTAAGCAAATAGTTCGTATAATTGGGTTCAAGAAAAAATTTATACTAGCGATCTGAATCAGAGAAGGGTCAAAGACAATGAGGGTTGACTGATTATGATCTGACAGCGACAGCCGGAGTAAAAAAAAAAAGTATCATATCCAATGTTAGGGAGGATGTCGTTAGTTTAAGCATCGTGCACGATGTTGCATAAGGCCGAACCAGCGAAATCGAGGTCCGAGGTCTTGGACGATGGCGTGCCGGAGCGCGAGCAGTGGCTGGCCGTGAACGATGTTGCAGATGGCTGCGTTAATTTAAGCATCGTGAATGATGTTGCAGAAGCCCAAACCAGCGGGATCGGGTCCAAGGTCTTGGACGATGGCTGCGTGCTGGAGCGCGAGCAGTGGATGGCCGCACAGCCGGGGCGGCAGCAGCAGGGTCGTCGGCTCTCGCGGGTAGCCGACGGGTCGCTGGAGGAGAAGGCGATACGAGCAAAGCGAGCTTCAGAGGCAGGCGAATGCGCAAAGTATTGGAGGCGCTCGAAGATGATCCGAAGAGAGAGAGAGCAAGGGGTAGTGAAATTTTTTTTTTTTTTGGAAAGTGGATAACTAGGCTAATTTGAGGATTCTCACCAAAAGCTAACCTTACCTTTTCCTTCACCGGAATATCGACCTCTTAACCCGAATCTAGGCTTTAAGAAAACTCAAATATAATTTCATTCACCAAATACTATCTTCTATTACAATGCAATGCGACCTCTTTATTTATTTTTTTTTTTTGAAAGTCGGCCTAAGCCCAAATTACTCAGAAGTAAAGCAGTACATCAAGTACAAAGCTGACGATCATGGCTTATGATCGCATGAAGATCGTGAGGAAGGGGAAATTTATTTATTTTTTTTGAAAGTCGGCCTAAGCCCAAATTACTCAGAAGTAAAGCAGTATATCAAGTATAAAGCTGACGATCATGGCTTATGATCGCATGAAGATCGTGAGGAAGGGGCATTTCCCCTTCCCACTGAATATCACTGTCACAGGAAATAGAAGTAATATAATTGACTGCCTTATTTGCAGTGCAATATAATGTGAAACCCTATAACTTGTAAACAAAGGCAAAATGTGCGTGAAAGGAGCAAAGGCGTTGTCCATAGCCCAATTGTTAGTTGCTTGGAGAAGATCCACAATGACAGATGAGTCCCCTTCTATCCACAGTCCGTCTACCACGTTTATCCATCCGCTCGCTATCTTTAATGCCTCACAAGCTCCCGTTCTCTCCGCTTCTTCAGTTGCAAAGGAGATCAATTTTCAGCCTACAGCTTTGAGCACGGTTCTATGATGATCCCTTAAAATCACACCAGCTCCAGCGCATCCATCCTCCTTAGCTGTGCCATCAAAGTTCACTTTTAGCCAACCCGGGGATGGGGGAACCCAATAGGAAGAAGGTGAGTTACCCAAGTGTGGCTTGTGAGTTCCCAGTTCCCTAGGTTGGAATGAATTGAGGCCTTTGAGGCAGCAGTGAGGGCTAGTGATGCAATGACCGTTGAGAAATCAATGGGCTTGCCATGGACGTGGTTGTTTCTAGCTCTCCAAATATAATATAATGCTGAAGTCGCACTTAGGATGATTAACCATCCAGGGTGTTGTTTAGCTCTCTCCTTGACCTGCACAAGAAAGAGAGATAAAGGGTTAGTTGGTGGGGGGTCTCCTACCCCCCAGAGTTGACTACTGTTGAGTTGCTGCAGGAGAAACTTATTGGCATTAATGACTTCTTCTGTATTTTGCATTTCTCCTTGGTTTTCACCATCATTGCTCTTGTTAATCTACTGCCTTAGTTCAGTACCTGAGGGTTGTTGGTTCAAGTTATAGGCAATGTCAGCTCTCTGTACGCTACTCTCTCTACTCTCGATTTGTTGCTGAAGAGTGTTGTCCTGTGTCACCTGCTAGTGAGCATTTTTGCTTTGCGGCTATAGGTTTGTATTTCTCATAATATGTTGAATTGAGTGTCTGCTTGGCTCTTGATTATCTCCCTCCCTACAATCGACTTGGGTAACTGATTTATAGAAGATGAGACGTTCCATGATTTTAAAGACTGCTCTGGTCACCTTACACTCAGCAATAATATGCTCTAGATTTTCTTCCTTATCACAACCCCAAGGACAAGAATTAGTGACAGAGATTCCTCTACAATACAACCATTGACGCATGGGGATAGCTTTATTACACATGCGCCAAAGGAACATAGCTATTCTAGGTTGGATTTTGATCTTCCAAACCCAATCTCCTTCTCCTCTAGTTTTGGTGAAGAGCTTCTTGTAGAGAGTAGAGGTTGGGGCTCTTGTATTCCTTGTGTAGCACCAGACTAATCTATCCTTATCCATAGGATCGAGCCGTGGAAGTCTTATGATGCAATCGGTCAAATGTGGCCCAAACAATAGCTGAAGGCTTTCTTCGTTCCACTCCCCATCTTCACGTAATAAAGCTTTTACTGTATGGGGTATGCCTTACCTTATATTTAGGAAGGTCGGCCACTTAGAGAAGGGAGTTGTGTCAGCACACGGATCATCCATAGCATTACATACTTCTCCAGTCCCAATTTTCCACCAAGTATTATTAAGAGCCATGTCTCCACCTTGGCAAATAAGTCTCCATGCATAGGAGTCACCCCTTCTAGTTTTAAATATATCAGTTCTATTCCCATACTTGGCTTGCATACAGCTCATTAACAAGGAATTAGTCCTGTTTAGAAAAGAAGCTGCCATCTTCACCACAAGGATCATTCGCCACTCTGCCAACCTATGGATCCCAAGCCCTCCGTTACATTTGGGTGCTGTGATCTTTTCCCACATGTAAATATTAGAGAGTGAATAGACAGGGATAGAAGTCAAAATACTATTGATTAGAGTTACCCTACCAGCCATAGATAAACTTCTGGAGCCCCATGAGTTGATCCTTCCTCTCACCGCATTAATCACATGTAGAAAATCCTTCTTTGTTGGTCGTCTGCTAATTAAAGGAATGTTCAGGTACTTTCCCTCAGTTTGGACTTTCATTCCGATTTGGTCTGCGATATTTACCTTTCTTGTACGTAGCATTCTCTTGCTAAAGAAAACTGTAGACTTCGCATTGTTGATCTTTTGACCAGATGAAGAGAAATATTTGTCCATAATCTCTCTTATTATGCGGACCGAGTGGTTGGTGGGAGGAGCAAAAAGAATGATATCGTCTGCAAAGAGAAGGTGTGAGATTTCTGGCCCATGGGTGGAGAGCCTGATCCCTTTTAGCGTTCTATCCTGGATTCTTTGTTGAATTAAAAGGGAGAGCAACTCTGAACAGCGTATGAAAAGATAAGGGGATAACGGACATCCCTGCCTAAGCCAACAGGTAGCTTCAATCCAGTTTGACCTTTTCCCATTAATAAGGAGAGCAAATCTTTGGTTGGCTACACATCCCATTACTCAGCTACACCATTTCTCTGGAAATCCAAAGTGACGCAGCATAATCAACATAAAATCCCATCGCATTTTGTCGTAATCTTGTTCCATGTCTACCTTTATTGCCATTAACCCCGAGGAAGATTTCGACATGGCTAACTTGTGCATTGCTTCTTGGGCTAGAAGGCAGTTCTCTGCAATGTTCCATCCAGGCACAAAAGCTACCTGCTCATTGGCAATGAGAGGGCTTAAGAGATCCTTCATTCGTGCGGTAATGACTTTGGCTACAACTTTGTACACAGTAGTGCAAAGACTGATCGGTCTAAATTGTGCTGCTTTGTCCGCACCTCTAACCTTCGGAATCAACACTATCAAGGTGTCCTTCCACCTCTTGGGCATGATACCCGAGATAAAAAAATGGCCCACTGCTTCAGTTATGTCCCCGTCGACAATATCCCAATAGCTTTGAATAAAAGACCCAGTGATCCACATCAGGTGCTTTGTTATTCCCAAGAGCATAACATGCCTCCTTTATCTCTTCGGTTGAAACCGGTCTTATGAGTTCGTCTGCCATGTCTCTGCTTATGCGGTCTTTGGGTTCAGGGAGATGAAACTCCTATATAGTTGTAAGTTTGGTCTCCATTTTATAGTAAAGAAGTCCATCATCACATTCTGGATACCCAGAACATCTTCTACTCGATATCCTTGACTATTAATAAGGAAGGAGATTTTGTTTGCTCGCTTTCTGCTAGTAGCCATACGGTGGAAGAAGGTGGTGTTCTAGTCCCCATGCATCATCCATTGAGCTTTCGCCCGTTACCACCACCAAGTTTCAATGCTTTGTTGGCACCTGTTATACTCCTTTACAAGTTTTAGCATGCACTCAAATTCATCTGAGTTCGGGCCTTCAGTGCTAATCTCCTTGGCTTGCAAGGTGGCAATGCTCTCCTCAAGTGCTTTGGCCTTCTCATTGAGACTTCCCAGTTTTTCCTTGCTCCAACATTTAAGAGCTCTAAGTGTTCAGGCAAATTTATGATTTAGAGTAGAAGTGGCACTCCCCCTAACAGGCTTTCTCCATTCTTTGATTACAATATTTCTTGCATCCTCAAACTCCAACCAAGCATCCTCAAACTTTAGATGGCCCCCCTGTGAATTACATTCCAACTTTTGGATGTGTAATAGGAGGGGGTTGTGATCTGATCCAATTCTAGTAAGATGGTTCATCTGAGACCCAGCAAGGAGAGAGAGCCTTCGAGTTGAAAAAGATTCTGTCATGTCGCCCTTCCCGCGCTGTTATTACACCAAGTAAAAACATTCCCTCCTTGCCATAAATCATGCAAGTCATTAGAACTGAGAAAATTTGCATATTCTATTGAGGCGGGATTGAGTTGGAACTCTTTGCCCCCCTTCTTCTCTTCCCTTTTCAAGATGCAGTTGAAGTCCCCAACCACAGCTGGAACCGAATCTTGGAGTAAAGACGCCACAGTATTCCAAGCTTCTCTGCAAACCAAATAATCACAATCACCATAAACAGCACAAAGTAGCCACGGTTCCTTCCCTTCAAACTTCACCTCCACTGCTAAGACCTGTTTATGTGACTGGATAATCGTTCAACTGAGCAATTGAGAAATCCATAATACAATGATACCACCAGACTTTCTTTCAGAAAGAACCATACCATAATCCCAATGTCGGCCCAGTAATCTATCTGCTTCTCTCCTCAAGAAGGTTTGAACTCTAGTTTCAAGCAAACAAATGATAATTGGATTGTGTTCACGAACCAAGGCTTGTAAGTGATTACGGGAGGCCGCCTTCTTATCCCCTCGCACATTCCAGAAGATTGCCTTAACCATCAAGAAAGGGTGGTGCCATGGAGGGTAGGAGTCTGTCCTCTAAAACAACATCTTTACTCGACTTTCGCTTTTTATGCGAAGATAGAATCCTATTAGCTGCCTCAACAACCACATCCTCAAGATTTTCTTTTTTCTTCTTACCCTTAGATTTCTTTAATCCTGTCTTATAAAAACTGTCGATGCCTGAATTGGTGTCTCCCCCAAAGATCAGCATAGCAGGGCTTTCCTCTGTGTTGCCCCTATCTATGATCTTCTCCTTATTCACTTTGGGATGGTCCTTGGCCTTCCATTTAAATTTTTGGGCATCCTTCCCCAAAGCATGGCCTCCTGAGTCTTGCAATTTTTTGCTGAATCTCTGCCTTCCTTCAGGTGCCTCGAAGGCGACCTCTTTATATAGAGAGATCCCATGAAGAAATATGAAAATACGATATTAAATGTAGGAAATAAAATACCAAATAAATAAAAACAAATATGAAACTAATTCTATTACAATAAAATAAAATCAGCTCCAAATATAGTGAGTCTTCAAATCTCTCAAATATGTTCTAAATCAAAACAAATCAAATCTAAATAAAGCAAATATAAAAATCTCTAATAGGTCTGATTAATTTAAATTTGAATTTTGATTTAGCACATGACGTCATCTTAGCCGTCCAATTCAATGTTGATTTGTGTCGCCACCAATTCTCCCCAAGTGGGAGGAACTCGACCTCATCGAGTATGGGTTATGCGACTATGTGTCTCCAAGTGGGTCAGATCAGTTATAATCTTTGAGCCTCCTAAAAAGGTAAAATACTCCACCGAACCAAATAACACTAATAATTGAATTCTATTAAAATTATTTGCTCAACAAGTTTATTTAATTAGCTCTAAATAAATATTGAGGTGAATTTTGGCTGTGGACTCTCGTCGGTAAAGCTACACTCAAAAGGAACAAAAGGCTAATGCTTCACTAGGTATTACTGTTGAGTCCTGATAACCAATAGATCTGAAATATTGAAAGTGTCAACTATTCCCATGATCTAATGATAATTAAAAATTAAATTAGAGATTTAATTATATTAAATTATCATAATAAAATATTTAGAAAATTTTTCTACACTTAATTATAATAACACACCATTAATTTTACTAATTTTATTTATTTTATAATATATAAATAAAAAGACTAACACATGTAACGAATTAAAATAACATACAAATGTAGATATTGATTAAACTCCAACATATGATAACAACAACAACCAAGCCTTAATCCCACTAGATGGGGTCGGCTACATGAATCATTTGTTTCCATTGCGCTCTATCAGTTACCAAATTCTTATTTAAGTTTAAGTAACTAAGATCACTCCTTATAGTTTCTTGTCATGTCTTCTTTGGTCTCCCTCTTCCTCTTTCTACATTGGCAAAAACCAATAACTCAATTTTTCTAACTGGAGCTTCAATCGACCTACGATTTAGATGTCCAAACCATCTAAGCCGACTTTTTCTAAGTTTATCCTCAATTGGTGCAACACCCACCTTCTTTCGAATATACTCATTTCTCAATCTATTATTTCGTGTATATCCACACAGCCACCTTAACAATCTCATTTCTCCAATATTTACTTTATTTGTATGTTTTCCCTTTGCAGGCCAGCATTCAGCACCATATATCATCGCTGGTCTTACTACAGTTTTATAAAATTTACCATTAATTCTGAATGAGATTTTTTTATCGCACAACACTCCAGAAGCATTTCTCTATTTTACCCATCCTGCTTGAATCCTGCTAATAACGTCATTATCTATTTCACCATCATTTTGTATGATTGATCCAAGGTATCTAAAGCGTTCACTCTTCTTGACAATTTGATCACCAATTGTTACATATTCAATATAAGTATTTTTTTTGACTAAATGTGCACTCTATATATTCAATTTTAGATCTACTGAGATGAAAATCTTTAGATTCTAGAGCATTCCTCCAAAGCTCTAGTTTCGCTTTAGCTCCCTCTTTAATTTTCTCAACAAGGATAATATCATCTGCAAAGAGCATATGCCAAGGCACTTCATCTTGGATATGTCTAGTCATGACTTCCATAATCAAAGCAAAAAGATGCGGACTTAAAGCCGAGCCTTGGTGTAATCCAACTGCAATAAGAAAATCCTTAGTCAAACCTCCTTGTGTCCGAACACAGGTAACGATTCTTTTATACATGTCTTTAATAACTTGAATATAAGCAGTGCAAATCTCTTTCTTTTCTAAAACTCTCCAAAGTAGTTCTTTTGAGACTTTATCATAAGCTTTTTCCAAATTAATAAAAATCAAATGAAGATTTTTCTTTCTCTCCTTAAATTTCTTCATTAAACTTTTTAAAAAATGAATGGCTTCTATAGTAGATCTACCTGGCATAAAACCAAACTGATTCTCAAATGTCTTAGTATTATGGCGTAACCTTTGTTCGATCACCCTCTCCCAAAGTTTTAAAGTATGACTCATTAATTTAATTCCTCTATAATTGGCACAATTCTGTACATCGTCTTTATTCTTATAAATAGGTACTAATATACTCTTTCTCCATTCATTTGACATCTTTTTAGCCTTCAAAATCATATTAAATAATCTTTTGAACCAAAAAACTCTTTCATCTCCTAAGCACTGCCAAATATCTATTGGAATGACATCTGGTCCTACTGCCTTTTTATGCTTCATCTTCTTTAAAACTTTCCAGACTTCAGCTTACTAATACGTCGGATGTAAGAGTAATTTTTATTTTCTTTTGGAGTGCTAAGTTCCGTAAGATCAATTGAATTTTCACAATCTTCATTGAAAAGTTGTTGAAAATAACTCATTTATTTATCTTTGATATCTTCTTTCATGAAAAGTACTTTTTGATCTTCATCTTTAATACATTTTACTTCAACTAAATCTTTTATGCTTCATCTTCTTTAAAGCTTTCCAGACTTCAGCTTACTAATACGTCGGATGTAAGAGTAATTTTTATTTTCTTTTGGAGTGCTGAGTTCCGTAAAATCAATTGAACTTTCACAATCTTCATTTAAAAGTTGTTGAAAATAACTCATCCATATATCATTAATATTTTCTTTCATGAAAAGTATTTTTTGATCTTCATCTTTAATACATTTTACTTCAATTAAATTTTTAATTTTTCTATCTCTTGTCTTGACAATCCTATATAATTGTCTTTTTCCTTCTTGAGTTTCTAGTTTCTTATACAAATCCTCAAAAGCCATATTCTTTGCGTTGCCTACTGTTTTCTTAGATTCTCGTCGAGCTACTTTATATTTCTCTCACTTATTCTTATTTTTGTTTTTAAACCGATCTCTATAACAAATCTTCTACTTAATTTTTTCTTGTACATTAATTTCATTCGTCAAATGCTACCTTCTATTATTATGGAAGACGACTTCTTATATAGAGAGATTCCATGAATAAATTTAAAAATACAATATTAAATGCAGCAAATAAAATACCAAATAAATAAAAAAAAATAGGAAACTAATTCTATTACAATAAAATAAAATCAGTTCCAAATATAGCGAGTTTTCAAATCTCCTAAATATGCTCTGAATCAAAACAAATCAAATCTAAATAAAGCTAATATGGAAATCTCTAATAGCTCTAATTAATTTGAATTTCAATTTTGATTCAGCACATGACGTCATCCTATCCGTCCAATTCAATGCTGATCTGTCCCCAAAATCTACTTTTTCTTTGAACCAGCCGACCCGTTTCCACACTCCCACCTCCGATAAGCGCAGCCTCCAGCATCTCACACGTGCTCCTGCCACCAATGCTTAGCCCACCTCCTTCACCTTAGCTCTTAGTTGCCTTCATCCACACGGCCTGCCTTCTCATGGTCGAACCTTCAGGCGGCTCGCACGATGATAGCAGCACACCCGTGAGCCCACGTGCTTGCGTCGGAACCTTTGCCGATGCCGCTTCGCCGTCCTCTTGCTTCCAACTATTGATCTAATTGCCGCTTTATCTCTTGATCTGATTTTGGGTATAATCTCCACTCAAATTCTTTTATTACTAATTATTCAAATATAACAAAATTGTACGCGCAGCTTGATTATTAATTTTGGCTTTAATTGTGCGACCATAAACTTAAATTTGAGAGAAAATTACTATTGAATTTTATTTGCGAGATTTGTCCTAATTTTTGAATATCAAAATCAATCTATTAATTTAACTTGACCACTCTGATCTAATTGATAAATTATAATTTATCGTGATCTAAATTAATAAAATTTTAAAATATTTAATTTGTAAAATTTAAAAATCTTATTTATCATGAAATTATAATTTAAAAAATATTTTATACCTAATCTAAATACTTTTCTATTTAATCTTGCTACTAATAAATTAAAATATTATTTTTACTTTTTGTCCTGCATCATATAGGCATTGGGTGCTAAGTATAGTAGGTGAATTGACTGCACCTTTTACACCAACTTAAGTTTTTAGGATAGTTAGTAGCACCAAAGTTTCTAAGAATTGACATCATAGGGAGTTGTTGGCTCAAACCTTGGTAATGTGCCAAGGATGGATTGCTAGAAAAAATAATAATTTGATAGGTTAAGTTTAATCTTCGTTGTGTACTTCATATAATAAGTGAATTAATTATGCACTTTTCATTGACTAATATTTTAAGGATAGTTTTTTCTTGATAATTATTTTAAAGATGATTGATAGCACTAAAACTCTTAACATTTCTTATTATTTCAAATGATTTTTTTTCTTCATTCAAAAAAATAATTTCTTTTTCCTTTTTTTTATTCTTCTTCTCTCGTCCCATTTACCTTCTTTTAATTGTTAGTTTTCTTAAAGGCTAAATTTGGGTTAAGGGGTCGATATTTTGATAAAGGAAATGGTAGGGTAATATTTTTTATTATTTGAAATCATTCCTTTAGATTCTCCTAGCACATCCTTCGCCACCTTACGGATACAGTTAGCAACTGTCAACCACATAAAATCAGTTTTCCCATTAATGTTCCATTGCCCAAGTTCTAGAACCTTCTTCTTAAATATACATCTGTTCTCATTCTTTAAATTCCACCATCGAGTCCGAGAATAGGATTTTGACTTATTATTTCTTCTCCAATACTTTATCTCGGAATCTAAAACCATTAATCGATGTTGGATAGTCAAATATTCACTTGGAATGACTTTACAATCCAAGCGATCTCGTTTCTTTATAAGAAAAATAATCAATCTGAGTTCTTGAAGTTCTATTCTTGTACGTAATAACATGCTTATCTCTCTTCTTGAATAAAGTATTAGCAATTACAAGATCATATGCTGAAGAAAACTTTAAAATAGTTTTACCTTCTCATTTATCTCTCCAAAACCATATCCACCATGGATGCTATTAAATTCCTCAGCAACACTTCCAACATATCCATTTAAATCTCCTCCAATAAATAATCTTTCCTCTTGAGGTATCTCTTGTATTAACTCTTCCAAATCATTTTTCAAAATTTTTCCTTTATGCTCGCATCCAAGCCTATTTGGGGAGCATACATGCTTACAATGTTAATAATCATTCCATTGATTATAATTTTTAAAGCCATAATTCTATCACAATTTCTCTTAACTTCCACTACGTAATCCTTCAAGCTCTTATCTAGAATTATACCCACTCTATTCTTATTTTTATTCTTACCAGAATACCAAAGTTTAAAACCTAGACCATCAATTTTCTTAGCTTTCTCTCCAACCCATTTTGTTTCCTGCACGCACAAAAATATTAATCTTTCTATGAATCATAATATCCACCAACTCCATTAGCTTGCCCGTCAGGCTGCCTATATTCCAAGTTCCTAATCTAATCCTACTGACTTGAGTTCTAGTATGATGGACTAGCTTCTTTACCCGCAATCGTCCATAATGTGGGGACCCTTGCTCACTTTTCACTACACCCGGGCGTCGATGCAGCGGTCCTTGCCCATTTTTCACTGTATTCAGGCAATACAGCGCGTCGTGTCCAAAGAATGCCCTAGCTTTAGCGTAATTTTTTAAAGGATTCATATCATGATTGATTCGACAAGTTTTACGCTGGCTGTCGACTGCCTAACGCAACCCTCCGCGTTTCTCATCCGGGACTTGGGACTCGGCAACGGCGCGTTAATTTGAATTATAGATATGTAGAAAATAGGTCAGGGTCACAAAAGAAGTGGTTCCTAATAGGTGCCATAAAGTTCTTCAAAAATATCTGGCAAATCGTACAGTACACCAGCTAGATATCCAAATGATCAGCCACTCAGTCTCATGCGCTCTTTGCCTATATAGGTCTATAGGTATTAAGTTTTTAATAAATCAAGGATATGCATAAGTATACTTAACTAGATCAAACCTATTGACCTCAGAATGATCGTGACTTATAATCATCTTAATTTAATCAATAGTATTATCAACACAATAAGATGATTTAATGATCTCTATTGAGTCTATGATCTGCTCTTCTTTACGACTCAGCTCTATGATTGTTTTATCAACTTGACTTTCAACTTCTATCCTATAATTATCTTCTTCATACATCTCATCCTCATATTTCTCATACTCCTTGGCTAAACTAGGATCTGCTACATAAATAAATATAAGTAGGGATTCGAGTTCTAATGCTTTAGGAAGAATGAAAGATTCTGTAAAGAAGGCATTCACTTCTTTTGCGAGGGAACTAGATAGATCACCTATAGTCTCAATAGAGCCATAGGAGTAGAATTGGAGTAAAGAGCAGCCTAGGGTCATGTTGAGTAGAAATTATAGAGTTAACTTTATGGGATGAAAGAAAATATTTCTTACGTAAGTAAATTTTGATTTCATCTCACGTCTTAAACGGTCTAAACTTAGCCCAAGGACCTTGATTCTAAGTTTCTAATATAATAATTGCTTCACCAAGAAGCATTAATTTCACATACTTAACTTTTTCTAACTCGTTCCAATCACAATGATTTAAATTATTTTTTCACTCTTTATATGATAAATAATCCGAATCACCAGAAAAATAAGAATTAATCGCAACTTCTTCTATAGATTGTGACTTCGGAGATGGGAATATACGGTCAAACCTACCTGTAAGGTCGGATAATAAAGTTTCTATTTTAGAGTCCATACTCTCACGATACTTATATTAGACAGTAAGAAATAAAATTTGATGAAAAGATATAACGCAAAATATGTAAAAATAATCAAATAAAATGCCCTAATCTAAACCATGCTCTGATACCAAGTTGATACGGGACGAAAAAAAACGTAAGTGATGTTTTATATTTATATTCAGCAAAATTAATTTGCAAATTATTTTTAATTAAGCGCAAAATATTTTATAAATTAATTATATGATAAATAAGATCTTTGAATCCGTAAATTAAAATATTTTAAAATTAAAATTAAACTGAGTCATTTGATAAATAAAAATTTACCAAATTAGATTAGAGCGTCAATTTATATTCAATAAATCAGATCTGGAGTTCAGAAATTTAAGACAGATGTCTTACACTTAAATTCAACAGTAATTGTCACTCAAATAAATATCGGATCACACAATTAGAACTAAATAAATAATTCAAGTCAAGCAAATAATTCGTATTGAAATCAAATAATCAGATTAATTGGATTCAAGGAAGAATTTACTAGCGATCTAAATCAGAGAAGGATCAAAGACAATGAGGGTTGACTGATGAAAATCTGATAGCGACAACCGGAGCAAAAAAAAAAAAGTATCATATCCGATGTTATGAAGGATGTCGTTAGTTTAAGCATCATGCACGATGTTGCAGAAGGCCGAACCAGTAGGAACGAGGTCCGAGGTCTTGGACGATGGCTGCGTACTAGAGAGCGAGCAATGGCTGGCCGTGAACGATGTTGCAGATTGCTGCGTTAATTTAAGCGTCGTGAACGATGTTGCAGAGGGTCGAACCAGCGGGATCGAGGTCCGAGGTCTTGGACGATGGCTGCGTGCCGGAGTGCGAGCAGTGGCTGACCGCACGACTGGGGCGGCGGTGGGAGGGTCGTCGGCTCTCGCGAGCAGCTGACGAGTCGCTGGAGGCAAAGGCGGCGCGAGCGGAGCGAGCTTCAAAGGTAGGCAAGTGCGCAAAGTATTGGAGGCGCTTGGAGATGATCGAGAGAGAGAGAAAGCAAGGGGCAGAGAAATTTTTTTTTTAGAAAGTGGATAACTAGGCTAATTTGAGGATTCTCACCAAAGACTGATCTCGAAATCAAAAAAAAAAAAATTTACCTTGATCTATATTCGCACTATAAAGAGGAGAAAATTGACAGATAAGTATTCATTCATGTGTCACGTGTGCCAACAGATTCAACTATGCAGATCACTTATCATCTATCAAATGAAAGGAAAACACAAACTTTTTTTTTATTGATTCGTTAATTCATAAAAAGAAAAATCTTGTAGTGAGATATAATTAAGTGACATTAAATTATAGCATAAGATTTTACGAAGTGTTTTTACTTATTCTAGAATGCTGATAAATAGTTTAACATATAATGTCTATCACCCAATAGCGGCTCATCCCGTGAGCACGGTGGGCCCACGCATCACGACGACAAAATGGCACATTTGCGGTGGACCGTCTAGTCGCGCCAATTCAGCCCGGCCTGACCAGACAATCCAGTAAAAAAATTCCTTATATGGGTCATTGACATTGGCTTTTCACTGAACATGCATTTCAGCATTAAAAATGCTATTAGGATGGTTTAGAGGAGTCTCATAGTGCACCATAAGAGATAAATGCTATCAATATTTTTAGTTACATATGGGTTCTTTTTATACTAAAAGAATATGTGGGCAATAAAATGCATCCTGAATTCTACTGTAGAAAGTTATATCGTAAAAGAGGATATTACATTTTGTTCCATACACCTTATTGGCATAAATGCTCCTAGAACTAGTGTTCCAATTTATCAATAACACAAGAAGCAGTTTATGTGTTCCATAATGGAGGCAGTCCAATTGGAAAAGAAGAGATTCATATGTTGGACAACAAACCTCTAATTTTGGCTCATCAATTTGCGTTGAAGCGCTGTGACAATATTTGATCTATTCATGAGTGCAACATGCGCTTTTTAAGCATTTCAGTGCTTTAGTGTTTTTTTATGTTTACTATCTTCTTTTATTTCACATTAAGGAGTTTGTAACTATTGAAAAAATAAAATGGAGTCGACAAATACAAATGTCTTCTAGAGATATTGAAAAGGCTCATCAATGATTGCATGCTACAGTAAGTGAGATTCTTTATGTATCATATTTTTTCTCACAAATTTTTATGATAACAAATTTATAATTAAATATAAGTTATGAAAAGAGATGATCAAAACTTTTCAGAAGAAATAAAAGCACTCGCTAGAAGTCCTCATAGAATATCTAAGAGTAGAGTGCATATTGTATTAATGCTTACATGTTCCACATGTTATCTCATGGCAGAAAGAGAAAGACACAAAATCATGGCATTGTATACATTATAAAATCAGGAAATCAAAATGACTATGGAAGAATAACTGATATGTGTGATATAGACTATTATGGGACTTTCAGAGTTGTGTTGCTTAAATGTGAGTGGGTAAACATCACAATAGTAGGGGCAAAAAAATTAGTTCGGATTCAACATCGTCAACAGTGATGAGAGGTTGGAGCATGATCCATTTGTATCTTCTTCTCAAGTAATGCAGCATATCAAATTGAAGCATTAGCAGTAAGATATTCTAGAATGAAGTTTGACTTAAACCATCTAACAATCATCATAGTCAAATTAAATAACCTAGAATCAATATCATACTACTTATGATTATCAAGGTCAACATCCCAAAAAACGGTAGAAGATTTTTAATGAGTATCTTTTGTGGTCCACCAACATCACAAAATCTATTATCATGTTTGAAATCTAGGTCATTGGAATAAAATTGCAGTCTAAACTAACGGTAAATCCCCATAAAAAAAATCAGTATTTGGAAGCTCTGGCCCTGTTCCAGATTTAAAATGCATATGCCTCGCACTAACTAGTAAGTGACAAGAATTAAGGCGGTAAAATTTCTCCATTCAGACCAAAAGTAATGCATTCACATCTAACACAAGCCTTTTAGTTCTGAACTGCACTTTCAATGCATTATCCATCAACAAGTTCCCAAAATCTGTTCAGTGCATGAATTACTACTGTATCAAGTGAACTGTACACTTATTCTGACGACAAAATTTAAAAATGAATTTGTTGCAAAAGATTGTACAAAAACAAAGTAAGATCTGCTACTCTACCCACTAATAATCACAAAAAAATCGATTCAAATAAACTAGTACTAAAGCTAAAGTTGCCAGTAACGGGAAGCAGCACAGAAGGAAGTAGCCTCCGGAAAACTACTTTCCTTCCCATAAACCCCCCGGAAAGAAGAATCAGCGTCGTACCCGGCGTTGTGCTTTCCCTACGCACAATGCGCATACCCATGATGAAACAAGACCAGCATTAAACATCAACTGAATTAGATTTCAAAAGCGAACGGAGAAAATGAGCAAAAAACCTTAGCTCTGTTGGATTAGGTTTGCTGTGTTGACAAGTAGAGTTCCTGACGTCTCCAGAGGGATGGTATATGGGCTGCATCTTTACGGACTTCTCCAGCTTCGCCTTCGGCTGGTCGATGGGAAGACGCCACCGTTCTTAGCCTTGATAGCCCAGAGTCCTCGCTTGTGATACATCTTCGACTGCGAAAACTTGCGGATCCCCCGAACCAGCTCAGGAATCCAAGTTTTGGTTCTCAGCTTCCTTGGCGCCATCTGTGATTGACGTAGACGATAACCCCCGGACGAAGATCGGAGATCCGGAGGCAGAGAACAAGCCCTAAACTGCTCTTACCCTACGCAGGCAGTCTTCTTTTTATTTATTTTTTTTTAAAAAAACTTTTTTTATCGATCCGCTGGCAATCTTGCAGTGGCGTAAATTGATCGGAAAATTGGACGGTGAGATGGGTTGGATAGCGCCGTGGAGTTCTAAAAAGCACAACATTTTTATTTGGTCAGATTAAAATTAATTTAATTTAATTTTAAATAATTAAATCATATTATAAAAAAAAAAAATATTAAAAATTAATTATAATTACATATTACAAATATATTAAGATAATAACTAACTTATAATCCGTCCCTTATATATCGTAATATAATAATTAATTTTATTTCACATTATTTATAATTTTTAATAAAAAATATTTTTATTTAAATTAAATTTTAATTTTATTAAAATTAAATCTTATAAATAAACAAGTCCTATATAATTTTAAATTTTTTATGCTTTACTATTAAACAATATTTTTATATAAGTTTTTATGATATACCTAAAGAGAATTATTTTAAATTTTTTTTGAATATATTCTATATATATTCTGATCATATGTCCTGGAAATTATGACCAATGATTTTAGATACTACTCGATACAAGCTGACATAAAATATTATAAAAACTGAACAGCATTTTATTATTATAATTATTTCCTTGAAATTATTATTATAGTTATTTCATTGTATTATATTTTCATATTTTTAATTTAATTCTAAATAATTTATAATTATTTGAGTTATCTTAAATACGATGATTAAAATCAGGACCAAAATAATATTAATTTAAAAAATAATAATAATAAATAAATTTTTTTAATCATCTTACATAAATTTTAATATAAAAAATATTATTTTATTTTATATACTCAATAATATTTAATAAAAATATCAACTTTATTTTACATCTTAAATTAAAATAATTGGATTTAAGTATTTTAATTTATTTATTAAAAATTATTGAGCATATAAAATAAAATAATATTTTTTATATTATAGTTTGTGTAGAATAATTAAAAAATTTATTTATTTATTTATTATTATTATTTTTTAAGCTACTATCATTTTAGTTCTAATTTTGGTCCTTGTACCAAACAGAACTTTAGAGTTTAAGGTTATGATAATTTAATTTTTTGTAGGGTGAATTATAAATATTATTATATGTTTTTCAAAAAAAAATATTATACGATAGATTGTATACGAAGTGATTGAGTACTTATATGTTTATAGTGTTTTGATTTTGACTTGAAAGATTATATTGTTTGAATATTTTGTGTAACATCCTGTGATCTCATTGTAGAATTATTATTCACTTTAACTTTAAGAAAACTGCGTAACTTGAGAACTTCCTAGAAGGTCACCTATTCCAGTATTGCTCCAGCCCAAGCACGCTTAACTATGAGATTTTTCATCACTAGAGAAGGGCACAGGAATGAATCGTCCTACATCAGAAAGAGAGAAAAATTCTGAGCTGTATAAGTAGATAACGTGATCTCAAATAATAGAGGCGCCTTTTGGGGCAAAATCGTGAGGCTAATGATGGAAAACTCCGTAGTTAAGCGTGCTTAGGCTGGAGTAGCACTAGGATAGATAACCTCCTCGGAAGTACTCAAGTCACGCAGTTTTTCTAAAGTCAAAGCCGACAATACCTTTATAATGAGATCATGAGATGTTACAATATGGTATTAGAGCCGACCTGTAACGACCTCGGCTTTTACCTCGGCCGTTACCCAATTTTATGTTTTTTTATCCTCAAATAATTCCACTATAACTTAATATAAATTAATCCTCAATATACAATTACTACATTACACCATAAATAAATATATAAAATCTTGAATACAAATAATCTAAAATAATTTTCAAATTGTCTCTCACCCATGCCTCTTATGCTTATGCTAAATTTGTAAAATATTATTGCCAAAAATGACATCAGTCCACCAACAGAACTCAGTAGGAGGTATCAAATAGCTATGGGTCACATGAAATATTTAATAAGGTTTTCTGATCACAAATTTATTATTTTAAAATTTAAGAGAATTATTACATGCATACACAATAATATTCATGAACTTATATCAAATGAATAAATAGTATGATAGCAATAACTATGATAATTATACGTACTTAAATTGTATAACAGAAGATATCAAATAAGAATTCATAATACGAGTACTATCAAATAAATAAGCATGTATATCATGAATTTCTTATGAACAATTGAATAATGTAAATGCATGATAAATACGAATACTAAACATAAACAAGTGCAATATAATTTGCTTAATAATTATAATGTAAATATGATAACAGAACAAATATAAAAATATGATTAACGAATAAATTTCTTTTTAATTAATTTTATTTTACTCTTTTGGGCCCGTGACTTCTCGTACTACGCCTCAGCTGTCTTTTACATCTTTGGGGATCGTCACCCCCCATGAATAGCCCTCTATAGGCATATTCAATGGACACTGACACGCCAAATATCATGTGAGGACCTCTAGTGGTCACGTATCTGCTTTGGGGATGGTCATCCCCCATGACAATCGGAAACTGCCAATGGACACCGTCGTGCCAAATATCATATACTCGAGCTAAGCCAGGTGCATAATTCCACAGAAATCACATTTAACTTTTAATCCATTGTCGTCTTTAAAATCTTAATTATAAATTTAACCACATAACAAGCTCGTATATTTGCCTAAATATCATAATATATCTTTGAATGTGACGATAAGTCCGTACACTTGCCTTCCCGAAGGTGTCACAAACACAAGTTAACATATTCTCAATGAATGTGATGACAAGTCTGTACACTTGCCCTCTCGTAAGATCACAGTCGCGAGTCAATATATTCTCATCTAATGTGATGACAAGTCCGTACACTTGTCCTCCCGTAGGTGTCACAGTCGAGGAAAAAAAATATATCATTATATAACATATTTATCTCATCATTGAAGAAAAAATAGGGTCAGCAATTAATTCATAATAATTTATATGCACTATACATTATTAAACTTTCGCAATCCACCTTGTACATTATAACCTCGATAATTTAATTTTAAGTCATCTCTCCTATTTGAATCAAATTTATATAGTAATCCAACAATCTTCAATAAAAATAATCATGATATTTTCAAAGATATTTTAATATAAATTAATAAAGATCATTAATTCTTCACACATAATTTATGAAACCTCAATCAAAGTTTGATAGGAGTATGATTAGAGCTAATAATATAACTATAATTCACATTTTGAGCCTTATATTAAAGTGAATCAATTTGAATCATGATCAATTCGAATTTGACATTTTTATCACTCTATGATTATAAAAATATTTATTCGAATCAAATCATCTATTAATAAACCTATTTAGCATAAGTTTTAAACAACAACTTTATCAGAGATTAATTAAATCATCAGTTCTCAATATCTCATAACATTTAAAATTAATTTCGTAAGTCCAATTCTTCTAAATATAATGACTAGTACCTCTGCCAAAGTAACTCAATTGTTTAGACTTCTAATAATAAAATATATATTTCTAGGCTAATTAATAAAAATATTATATAAATATGATAAACAATTAAATAATCTAATAATCTCCAAATTTACATTCAATAGCAATCATCCGAAGTAAGAAATTTTCATTTAATCTATATGTGATCATAAGCTCTTTTAAAAATAAATTTTTATGTCAAATTTTTCTAGCAAAATTTCATCCAAAATGAACTTTTTAAAGAAAAATTTCTACATAAAAATTATAATATAATGTGTCTTCTATCTTCATATAAAGTTTCATGTCAATCCGAATTCATTTGATATACCAAATCCCCTATGAACTAAACTCGGTCAGAAAATTTGAATTTCTCTCAGAGTTTACTAATGACACCAAAATCATATTTTTTATTCAAAATTAATCAAAAGTTTCTTACGAAAGTTGTAGGTAACTTCAAGATCTAACTCACCATCAATTTTAATCAAAATTCGAGATCATTTGATACCCCAAACTATTGCTACAATGCTCAGATCTAAAATAGAAATATTCCAGCAATATACAATCGTATATATATCTAAACAAATTTCTCTAATAAAATAATTTAAGCCTATAAACAAAATTTACAACCATAAACATGAAGAAAAATATTAGCAATGCAATAAAATAGAATTTCACAAATAGTTAAATAATAAATTTATTCAATCCTTTTCAAATTATTATAAATCAAATTATGCAAATTCTTATATTTGATTAATTTAAACCTTAATAGTCAGAGAGATCTCATACATCAAGAAATCATGAAAATATCTTTTTTTTTTCTTCCTATTCTTCTCGCCTTTCATCTGAATCTTTGAAATCATTCTTGCATAGTTGCCGATTTGATAGAGAAAAGTTGTGATGCCCCGGATCTCTAATTCTCTCTTCTCCTTTCTCTCCCTCTCCTCTCTCTTCTCTCTCTCTCACCCTCTCATTTTCGGCCAAAGAGGGGGCTAGGGCCGACGATTACGTATTGGTAGAGGGTGAATCGATGTGTGAGAGGAGAGAAACATTATTTCCTCTAATAACTTAATCTATGGGTAAATCTTATATTTCTTCCAAGACTAAAATTAAGGGATAATTAAATCTCATAAATTTAAAATTTAAAGAATAATAACAAATCATCCTTTGACCCATAATCATATCCCTTAAATATCTCCAATTTTGATAAATATCCTCATGAGAGTTTTAAATCAATAAATATTCAAATAAATTATAAGATTTTAAATAAATTCAAATTTAAATCAAAAAAATAATTTTCTAATATTTCTCTTATTATTTTCAAATAAATACTAGATCTTACAAAATTATTTCTATATCCAATATTTCTTTTATCATTCTTTCTTGGTCATTTGTGGAGATTAAATAAATCAAAAGTATTACCCAAAATTTCTTTTATATTTTCTATACCAAAATACCATAAATATCATTTATCACCAAAATTTGTACATACAATTCTAATTCATAATACACATCAAAATCTAAATTTTCGGAATGTTACACGACCTCCTGCAGTACAATATAGTTCGAGGACGAACTAAGCATAAGCTGGTGGGTTTGTGACTCTCGTGGCCGAAGTGGGCGGGAAGTGATCACCGGGTGATGTCCTAAGAGATCACTGAGATAAATTGCGGCTCCTGACAGCCTTCTAGGCCAAATAATCAGTGATGAGAGGGGCAAAGGAATGAATCGTTCCACATTGAAAAGGAAAGAAAATCCTGAGCTTTATAAATAGATAATATGATCTCAAATAGTAGAGAGCCTTTTTGGAAAAAACTGTGAGGCTAATGATGAAAAACTTCGTAATTAAGCGTATTTGGGATGGAGTGGCACTGGATGAGTGACCTCCTGAGAAATGCTCAAGTCATGCAGTTTTTTTAAAGTCGCAGCTGACAATATCTCTGTAATGAGATCATGGGATGTTACATTTTGTGTATATAAACAAGATGTAGATATTCTATATAGTTATCATGATACTGAAATTTTTATAAATGATTTGGCTAATGCAAAAAAAAAAATTAAATTTTGCAAAGAATGAAAAAGTCAGCTAACTGCATTCCACAGCCGCTAAGAGATCAACGAATCAAAGATGGGGCCCGCAAAAAAGATGGGTCTGCCAAAGGTTGACTTGTCAACCCCTCATTTGTTGGCACGTGGCCTTCTCCCGCGTGATCGCGGCAACATCTCCAAGCCGTCCTCCTCGTTCCTCGTCCCTCTTCCGGGCTTGGATGGATCTCACTAATCATCGTCGGGGATCCTAAAGAAGTCCTGCACGGGGAGATCGAGATCATCAAAACTTTTGAAAAGATGAACGAGAGCCTCGACGATGGCGGAGAATTTTCCCTCCTCGTCCACCCCCGGCGGGAACCCTTCGAGTACGGCCTCCTCCCCATCCCCAAGCTCATCTTCACCGACGGAACTGTAACCCTGTCGCTCCTCAAAGAGAAGCTCCTTCGGCGGCCCGTCCCCGCTCCCCACCGCGTCGACGCTGCAGCCCTCGCTGACGCCCTCCAAATCTCGTCTTCCAACGCAGACGTCGCCCTCGACACCCTTCTGTCCGTCCTCCCCTGCGATCCCGAAGATTCCTCGGTGGATGTCCTCGATCTCGTCCTTTTCCTCTACGTCCAGTCCTACAAGAAGCTTCTCCCCAAGACACACAAGGACTCTCCGGCTGTGGCCGACGTGTGGCCTTCCACCTCTGCATTTGATGGATACCTCTCCGCTCTCACTCCTCTCCAGGTCGAAATCTCTCTTCTCATTCCATTTTGGATTTCGTTCAAATTAGTATGTAATCTGTGGAGGTCACCATTTCTACTCGATAGCTTAGATTATATTGCGATTTATCTGTATAATGAGGTTTGTGAGTGAATGTTTTGCTTAATGGTAAAAAAGGAGTTGATCTTAAGGTTATTCTGAGGCTTCTACATTGTTGCATAGGCCAGTTTTTAGCTTAATGGTAAAATATTTGAATTTGCTTTTGATATTCAGTTGCCCTGTCACTACTAATACCGGCATCACCGAGCACTTATATTGGAAAGACATTGCTTTGATTTTGGATTAATTGCTTTCATTTGAATAGGTCCAACTATCATCAAGAGAATGATTCTGCTTTCTTTGTTCATGCACTTACGCTTGTATTTCTTTCCTTTTCTTTGAATTGCAGCTGAAGCGCAATAATAGTCGTCGATATATGCCGTCTTCTGCTGACGAAGAGGCCCATCAGTTGTCATACCTTTATAAGCATATGACAAACATAGTTGCTCTTTTGGCTGACTCTTTTGAGGGCAAGGGGGATGACTCTCTGGTTGGTCAGGTTTTTATAGTCTTATTCAATGTTTTGTGTATCAATGAAACTCATGGCTTTCATCAACATTTATGCATCTTCATTAACCAACAAAAAACTGCCTACATATTTTTTTACTTCAAGAGATAGATCTTGTTTCTCTGCCTACATATGCTTCTGCTTGGTGTTCTCCTAGTTATTGACCAAATCCCTTTTCTTGCCTGTTGTCTTTACCTAAAAGTTTCTTGCTTGTGTTTCCTATTTTAATTTTTTACTTTGAATTGTGCTTACTTAGCAGGTCTTATCGTTAGACAGCTTTCAGCGACTTGGACTTATCATTCAGTTTACTGAGAATGGTCGTGAAGGAATACCAATTGGCCAGGCTGCTCCTTTCTTTGTGAATTCTGATACGGATATGCCTGCTGTTCATGTCTCTGCTGGCAAAGTCCTCGAGTGGCTTTTGCTTACCATAAACAATACCTTGGAGTACATTGCTGCTGCAGATAAATCACCTGCAAGAGAATCTGGCCAAGGAAGCATATATGATGTAGAGGTCAACATGTCGGATGCCTCTTCGAACAGCATAAAGCTTCAAAGCAACTGCACACTAAACGGATCATCTGAAATTAGTAACACCATGAATTTCAGGAGTCAGATTATTGTGGAAGGCATATCCAAGGCTTCAGTGGTGAAGCAAGCATCTGATATCATTGAAAATCCTGTAAAGGTGAAAATGATCTAGAATTTTTCTTGTTGGACTTGTCATGTGCACATAATATGGGCCGTTTTTGTTTTTCCCTTATCGTCCTGAAGATTCTAGGGCCTTTCATGCAAAATGTGTTAATTCATGTCTTGCTGCTACAAATGAGGAAGGATCTCCCCTATTTATAGGCCTCATGGACGCTTCTGCTCACGCTTAAAAGATCTATATATTTTTTATGTACAAAATTATCTAGATAATTGTTGAAAGATATTTTGAGAACATTCTTTAAGAAAATGTGCTGAAGACAAGTTTATTTTCCAACAGCTTGGTCATCAGTTCTGTTATACTGAATGTCTGAATTGCTTCACCTCAGGTTTTAAATTGCCATGATTCAGTGATCTATATACTGGCGCCAGCTTGTTATGCTACTGTTTATGGCTGTTCTGATGCTACTATTGTTGTTGGTGCTGTTGCTAAGGTATGCAAGGTGCTCTAAAAATCTTGTTTTTGTATTCTATTAGTGATATATAATGAGTTTGATATTACCCTATAATGGTTCTTTCACCTGCACTATTTTGTATAGCCTAATTACTGCAGCTTTTTTGTAATGCTTTCATTCCCCTGATAGTAAAATAAAAGCAATTTTGTTTGCTATTACTACACAAGAGTCCATTCAGTAACCAAAATATGTTTACAAAGATACTAATTTCCTGCTAATCTGGTTAAATGTTAATTGAAAATTATTATCACTTGATAATAGGATGAAGTGGATTTCTTGGTAATGATTTAAAATAATGGAATTTCTTTTCTTCATATTGCTTAAAGAAGACAGCTTGCTCGTGTGATCATGAAGTTCAAATCTTTGTTACAAAAATGTTTTGAGTGAGTTGTTCTTCTACTATAACAATAACAATAATAAACTAAGCTTTTATTTCACTAGGTGGCGTGAGCTACATGAATTCCAAATAACAAATTTTCATTTAATTCTAAATATGTAAGATTATTTCTTATAATTTCGTGTCATGTCTCTGTTGTCTTCCTCTTTCTCTCTCTTTTTATATGGATAAACTTTAATGATCCTGATCCAACTTTTTTTACTGGAATTTCTATCGGCCTATGATTTACATATCCAAATCATCTAAGTTGACTTTCTCTGAGTATATCTTCAAGCGAGGCCATTCCAACCTTCTCACGGATATATTTGTTTTTCATTTTGTTCTTCCACATATACCCGCTCATCCATTTTAGTATCTTCATTTCTATAATATTTATCTTATTTATGTGTTTCTGCTTTATAGGCCAGTATTTAGCACTATATAATATCATTGGCCTTACAACTGTTCTATAAAATTTACCTTTAAGTTTGAGTGAAATTTTTCTATCACACAATACATCATATTCATTCCTCTACTTTATCCACCCTATTTGGATCTTGCTAATAATATCATCTATTTTACTGTTATTTTGTATGATTGATCCAAGATATCTAAATCGCTCACTCTTCCTGATAACTTAATTATCAATTGTCTTCTCCCAATACAAGTACTCTTTTACTGACTAAATTTACACTCCATATATTCAAATTTTTAATTTGTTATGATGAAAATGTTTAGATTCTAATGTATTTTTTTATAACTCAAATTTTACCTTGGGTTGTTCTTCTACTAATTCTTCATAACTAGTTATGCATTCATTTACACAAACTTGATGGACTTCACAAATTTGCAGGCTATCAGAGTGGAACACTGTGAAAGGGTGCAAGTCATAACAGCTGCAAAGCGCATTTGTATCGCAAATTGTCGTGAATGTATATTTTACTTGGGAGTTAATCAAAAGCCTCTTATTCTTGGAGATAATCATAAATTACAGGTGAGCAAATACATGTATATATCTTTTATTGGTTTGAGCTGATGAATGCAAGTTATTTCCTTCTAATCAGATAAATTTATATCTGAAAGAAGCTAACAATAAGTTCTTTCCAATGGCCTTTCTCGATGGAAGGATAGGGGGGTTGCAAGTACTAGCAAGGTGAATTTCGTTTTGATTTGACTTTGGTGCCACCTATGACCTATGGGAATGGCTGATGACACGGAATTTGAGTAAAGCCTCGGTTTTCTTATTGTGAGAGTTGGGGTTCGACCACTCAAAGTGGATCAGCTATTGTACTCTTTTCATTCGGAAATCTCACTCAAAGAGACTATGCCTTTTGGGCTGATCTTAGACTCTGACTCACCCTCTGTGGGCGAACCTTGCAGAAGAACCCTTAGGTTTTCGGGGCATTGGATTCTCTCCGATGTTTTCTCTTCTGTTAGACCAATGTAATAGAAAATATAATTGAGTGAAAACCATTCAGTTATAAGAAAGCATAAAGATTAGATTCCGTAATGAAATTCTCAACATCAGAATTAGTTTTTTAACATTTTGTAATACAGTAAAGGCTTATAAATGTTAATGTTCTCTTATTTCCTAATTTTGGCCAATAGGTGGCCCCTTATAATACATTTTACGCACAATTGGAGGATCACATGTCTAAAGTTCGACTGGATGCAACTATTAATAGATGGAATGAACCACGCGTGCTGGGAATGGTTGATCCTCATGATTCATTATCTCATCCTGCTGGGGTCTCTGATGTTCCGTCTGAGTCTGCAACATGCCTTGATCCTGACCAGTTCACCAACTTTTTGGTATGCCAACAAATTTTCTGGACAACTGAGTGCTGGTATTTGCAATGTAATTTTTTTCGTACAGAATCACATTAACAGAATAATATTATATTTGTGTGACTTTGTTTTTTCATATATATATATATATATATATATGTATGTATGTATGTATGTGTATGCATCAGTTTATAACCTTCACTATTTCTTCATAATATGTTGCATCATTCATAATTTTCTTATTTGCTTATCCTCGAAGCCATTCTTACTGTTTGAGAATTCTATGTGCTGAATTTTAATTGTAGCCTTTTCTTATGCTTCTCTAACTTGCAGATTCCAAAGTGGATTGGAGATGAATCAGTACCCGAAACAAAATCTAACCCATTCTGCTTGCCTGAGACATATATGATAGCCCAAATCAAAACTGTATGTTCTTTATTCTCTCTGAAATGCATTCCATACTTCCCTTTAAATATTAAATTTTTTTTTCTTCTCACAATTGAAGCATGTACTTCCAGATTTCAGCTATTTTCAAGTGTTATGCATTTACTCCTGATATCTGTGAAATTCAAGTAGATTACTTTTTTGAAGTTTTTTATTGTAAGTTTTCTTAGAAGTCTGATATTTGTTGTTTAGCAGCACTCCGTCCTAAGTGAGATCCAAGAAGCTTTGAAGAAAGTGCAACTTGATGCAAATAAGAAGAGGGATATTGCTTGTGCCCTTCACATACATTTCAAAGACTGGCTATATGGTAAGGCTCTTCACTTCATATTCTATCTTCAGATATGTCCATATCTTAATCTGCTCTCCACACTTCCATATGCCACTAAGACATAATGCTATAATTGTTTGAGCATATTCCTACCTTTGTGAGCCATATCCATATAAAGACCAGTGAGCTATACAGATTGATTTTAATGAATAAAAGCAACATTCATACAATGATTCTGTACCTGAGGTATTATTTGTCTGTTACTTTGCAGCTTCTGGGAATATAAGACAACTTTATTGTCTACACGGAGACTGATATTACACTCTTTGTCATGTGAGCTTTGGCATTCCTACAGATCTGTTTTCCTATGCTGGACCCTTCTTTTTTTTCTCTCTTTGAGCTCTCCGTTGCTCACTGCTTCATATACTACTGTGGTGTAGAGAGTACTAACCAATATCCGGCGATAATCTATATTTCCGAGGTGCGCTTTGTAGCTTTCAAAGAGATAATCTAAGAATTTGAGTTATGTATGTAATTGTCCCTTATGAGTTTTGTTTATTTTTTCACCCACGTTGGAAGCGGTGGTGGTGATGTTTTTATTTCATAAGATGAGGAGAGTTGTAAATTCTGAAGTCTTGGCAGGGGAACAAGAAATTTGATCCTTTTTGTTCATCTCTCTAGAATCCTTGGCAGAATCAAAAGTACCCAATTTGGCAACCCTTCTAATACCAATTGTCATAGAGAGCATAATCAGAGCAATGCATGTGACATATAAGCAGGCATTTGCACGTTTTGCAGCCCAAAAATGAAGAGACTTTCTTTAAAAGTTTTGAAGGAAAAAAAATAAAGAAATGATGCTCTAAACTCCAATGCCGTTTCCCATTAAAAAAGTATTACGCGTTGGCTGAAAGAACTGCAGTTCTGTTAATTGAACAAGCAGCAGCATATTTTTTGACTAATATGATAATACAACATTATTAAGGGGGCGTTTGGTTCAATATTATCTTGATGTTATGTTATGATATTTACAAATAATCTTCAATTAGATTATAAAATTATTAGTTAAAAGATGATATTTAGATGTCATGATATTTAGATTACATAACACTAAGATAACAATGAACCAAATGCCCCCTAAGTGTAAACAATCAACAATATGCATAACGTAGTATTAAATGAAATGACATGCATAAATACACAATGTTTAATCACGTTAAAGTAGGATTCACTGTACCATTTCTTTATGAAATTCTCTCAAGAAAGAAAGAAAGAAAGTGTTGATATAGATCTGTCTGCCTATCAATATAAATGAGTTTAGAGTGTCAACTCTGCACCTGCAAAATAGCAGCTTCTTAGGCAACGGGCTCCATTTTTCAGCAAATAAATATGCATAAGAATAAAACATTCATCAAAGAGCTTAATGGTACAAGACAGTATTAATCTGCAAACTATGAACCTCGTCAGAGATCAAAACCTTATATAACATTTTAGCAAGTTGCGAAATTTAGTTATATATCCTTTCAAGAATATATGCAAAATGTTTTAGTTCAATATTATTTTGGTATTATGTTATCTAAGAAAAATAATTATTTGATTTGTTAATATGTGCAGATAATTTTGTAAAAAATTATAAAATCATCACTTAAAAAATTGTATATAGATATTAGAATATAAAGATAATATGATATAATATTAAGATAACATTCAACAAAATGTCATCTAAAAAACAATGACAATATCTTTATGGCTAACAGTTTTTCTAAAAAAACGAGTTTTCCTGCTTAAAGGATATGCAATATCCAAGTATCAACGAGATATATTACAAGTAGTATTAGTTGAAGTTTTCCAAATATTTAAGTATAATAGATAAAAATATCGACTGATAGTTCTGAAAAAAAATTCAAAAAAATGGGAGGAATTTATGGACATCATAAACTTTGTTAGATGCTTAAGAATAAAGATCAAAGTAAATTCTCCATCGACAGTAAACATGAATCACAGTTAGCAGTATACCTGAATGAGTGAATGGTACAAATAGATCCAACAGGTAAATTCATGGTTGCTGCTTTTATGGTTCAAGATCGTGTCATCATCCTCCAAATATCATGTGTCAAATGGACCAATGTTTTTTGGAATATCTGATCAAACTGAAACAAAAATGCTATGCCATGTAACCATGCTAAAGAATAGAACAGAAAACATTCATTTTCAAGAAGACTCAACACTTTACAAAGAAACAATCTAATCCATCATTTTAAACAACGAAGCAGGTACAGAATTCAGTATGATCTCTCATCATGCGATGACAGCTGCACAGCATATCTAAGTATTACAATTAATAACCTACATAAGAAGGACAGACTAAGCAGAGATCCGGCATTTAAAAGTTCATAAAAGGGCATTTTGACTGACTCTATTGTGATATCCCTCGTTATAAAAGTGGAAGAGGAAATTCAACGAGTAGAAGAAGACTATCCTTGAAAACGTTTCTTTTAAGGAGACAATTCTCATTGAAGTTGTGTACAAAGCGGTTTGACAAACTCTAAAGTCCTTGATAATGAGAACACTCGTCCAAAGATTGGACCTAATATTTGAAACCTCAATATATAGAATCCTTGATTGAGAACTCAATTCGAGGATAGAAACTTCGATGGAGTACTGGAGGATTGAAACTCCAAGGATAGGTGATTCTCATAGGACTCCTTGAAGAAATGAGATCTTTATAGCTAAAAAAGATGTGTTCCACATGAGCCTTCTGCCAAGCTTAATGTGCAAGTGCCTTAGTTGGGACAGTGACAGTTTATTCTCAACATTTGCATGTAATTATCAAAATGACGTCAAGGAAGATCAAAAGGGAGATTCTTTATCTTCAACTCCTTCAAGCACATCTGCAATCGAAGAGCAGTTCCTCTTGCATTAGCTGTCAAAAAAACTGGGTTGTGTCACAAGTGTAAAGACTTTAACATGAGTAGTGGACTCTAGAGCATCCTACCATATAGCATCGAAGAGTGAGATATTCTCAACAGATCATACCTAGGATCATGCCATCATAAAAACAAAAAACAATTGAATATCAAAGGTTGTCAACATTGGGGACATTGAGCTTGAAACTAGTCTATAACAAAACTTTTTAATATACTTAAATTGAAATTTTATGTTTTATCTTTTTGTTTCATCAAAATTAAAAGTGAATCAATTATTATTTTTGCATGATATATAACTGCTCTTTCGCTATTGTTCTACCTTCTTACGATAATATTTTCTCCCTATGTTTAATTCCTCTTTCTAAGACTCCTCTTTCTTTAGATATTTTTTACTCTCTACAAATTTTTTTTTTCTGTACAACAAAGACTCTAGCCCAACGATCTACTGACATAGCTCGACTTTCCTCCTACTCTTACAGGTTGTGAGGCATAGAAATGACAGATTTGGAGTTGGTGGGGTGTGTAATGGTGGTGGAGCAACATTTTGTATTGGAGCTAATGTAAGAAAGTTTATATTTGAGAATGTTTTAATTTATTTTCCATGCTTGAGGAAATAAACATTCTATGCTATTATAGAACAATATTTACCAAAAATCTTTTCAATTTATCTTGTTAGCAACACTGTTGCAAATCTTTCAGCAAAATCCTTCTCTTTTGGTCATTACATTCGATGCACAACTATTTTATATCCTCTAATGTTACGACACTTTTCATTCGTTGGATATCAAAACATGAAATTATCTTTTTATAATTTTTCAGAATTCTGTTTCATTTTAATTAAAATTCTCTAAGAAAATTTTATAATTATCTTAATGAAATCTATTTAGAATCATAATGCTACTCAAATATATATTTGTATATATATATTAAATATTTCTTGGTGACATAAAGTTTCAATATTATATTTTAGAAATTAAGAGCACAAATCATAGAGCATATAACAAAGTCAACTCTCACAAGGGATTTTCATTTAAGGCATGCATGGGAAAGATGAAGAAAATACCAACTAGTCAAATTAAAATCAATAAAATTTGGAGCCATCAAAGAAGGTAGTTTCATGCAAAATACCTTATAGAATATTGAGAATATAGGCCCTTATAAATAATTTATCAAGGGGAGTGTTGGGGCTGCTGGGAGGGCTCAAGCAGGCAAAAAGCAAAGGGCAGAGAGCTTTATCGAAGCTTCGGCTTCCACTCGTGGCGCTTAATCTATTTCTTTTCTTTCTTTGCTTTGCCACTCGCTTTTATTTTGTTTGTCATAGTTTATTTTCAAGTTTTCTAGTAAACATTACTCTTTAGTTTCATTTTATTTCCATCAAAAGAACAAACGTTTTTTAGCTCATCTTTGCGTCATAGTTTGGTTTTATCAAGGCTTTTTATATTCTAGTTCTAGTTAAAGTTTTTAAATTCGAGTTTATTTATTCACTACATATTATTAAAAAAAAATCTAAAAATATTTAAAGTTTGAAATTTTTGATGGCTTAGTTCCTCTCGGCTAACTTTAAAAAAATTCATCATTTTTGTTTATATCTTAAATTATCTCGATCAAATTATTCTAAGAAGACTGTGTTTGGTTTATTTCACGTCATCTCTATAGATTCAACCCATAATCGCATCTTCTTTCTACAATAGCATAATGCGCTACAGTTTACTAACTTTATAATCAACAATGAGCAACCAAATTGATGAAAAATATATATTATGAGTAGATAACATAAACATAAGTAAAAAACATAAAATAACGTGGAAAATCATAAGTTCTAGAATAGATGATCAATAGAATGGATAGAGAGACAAATTGACTAAAAAAAAACTACTAATACCAAAGAAATGTTGTTCTCCAACGATTTATCTCAAAAGGCATCAAGCTCGTATGCAAGATGACCAACGTCGTACCGATCACCCCCGATCAAAGTCACAATGGTCGAAACTCTTCACGATGGTCAGTACTTGGCTCAGCGATGGCGAAGACTACCGGCAACAATGGGAAGGCCCCTCTTGAGAAAGGTATGGCTGGCCAGCGACTAGAAAAGGAGGCCGAAAATGCCTTAGGTAAGGGAGGTTCTCTCCTCCTTTCTCCAATTAAGGTTTCAAAATTATTCCTCTCCCTAAAACCCATAATAACATGTTTATATTAATTTCAAAAAAGTCTATCCATAATCAACTTCATCCAAATCATTGACCTAAGCTCTAATCTTTGACCTTTCATCAAAATAATGCGTAAAAATGTATGATGGGCTAAGATTTAAGCCTTCATGTATTCAAATATCCATAACACAATCTCACTCCCCTTATGAAACATGAATACTTTAGAAAATCACGTCGTATCTATATCGAACACATGGACATGAGTAGACATGCAAAAATACTTAAGAACACCGTGTCGGACACGCTATGTAGCATGTTCTAATAAAATAACATTGTTTGGACATGCGAGGAGACTTCAAGACACTTTAGGACATTTTTGAACACTTTCAAGATATTTCTGAAATACATAAAACTTTTGAAATACTTGCAAAACATTTTTGAGACACAAAATACTTTCGGGACACATATGTGATAAAATTGAATACGTTTAATATTAATATTATATTTAATAATAATATTAAATATATGACTAAAACCTATAAACACATTAACCTTCTCTTTATTATTTTTATTATTATTGTTAAAATTTTATCTAATAAAACTAAAAACTTATATTTTATTATTATTAAAATTTTACTTAATATAAGTCAATTTTAAACTAACCAAATTAAATCAAATTTCTTCCTCCATTGCTGCCCTCAAGCCTCATAAAAATAAACCAATGTCCTTCTTTCATCCTCAATGCCAAAAGCTTATTGTCGTGCTCGTCGTGATTGTATTGGCAAATAAAATTATATTTTCTTTTATGTTCCTACTCGCTTTGCAAAGTGAACCCTAAATCTCTTTAATACTACTGATGTCTCTTCAATTCTCATCTTGATTCTATAAAACTTCTATGCTACGTACAAATTGTTTATATTTAAATATTTAAATTTATTTTATATTTTATGTATTTTTTAAGTATGAATTGTTAGTTTTGTTATTATTTTTATGATATAGAGAAGATCTTTATCTCTTGCAAACTTTGATGTAAATTGTACCCAAATTGTTATTATTATAAAAAAAAAAGATGAACTCAAATAATAATAACAGATTTTCCAAACAACATGGAAGTTATTTGAGAAAAATATGTCCTCCGTTTTGGTGTGAAGATTCGATAGTGAGCATCCATCGATAGTTCAGACTGCACGCTCGTCCGTAGCTTCCAGGCTTCAGGAATGGCGGGCGAAGACGACGACGACGATTACATGGGCGATCTCTCCCTCTTCCTTCCACCCGAAGACGACTCCTCATCTAAGAAGGTACCTTTTCCGAGAACTAAGTAGGACCCAAGCCACATAACTGAATCTACCGTAACCTAACCTCTTCCTCACCTTTGTTGCAGAAGTCGGCCACCAAGACGAAGGAACCCCCGTCAGCGCCGAAGCCGAAGCGGTCCAAGACCCTAATTAGTTGGCAGGAGAAGCGGAAGCTTGACAAAGAGCGGAGACTTCGAGAGGAGGACGACCAGACTAAGGCCCGGCTGGAGTCAGCGATCCCCGAAACTAACCTAGGGTTCCGGATGCTGCAGCAGATGGGTTACAAGCCAGGGATGGCATTGGGGAAGGAAGGCAGTGGGTGCGCGGAGCCGGTGACGCTGGCGATTCGCCGTTCACGGGCGGGAATCGGTAGGGAGACTCCGGCTGAAGCGGCAGCGAGGAAGGAAAGGGAGGCGGCCGAGAAGCTGAGGAGACGGGAGGAAGAGATGGTGGCTGAGTTCGGGTCAAGGCAAAGGTCCCACTGGAGGGAGAAAAAGATTTTTGCTGACTACCGCAAGGCCGAAGCATCACTTGCGCAGCTGGAAAACAGGGAGATCGTGGAGGCTGTAAAGGAGGACGGCGATGAGAAGGAAAAGGCGGAGGATCAAGTGGAAGAAGAAGAAGAAGAAGAAGAAGAAGAAGAAGAAGAAGAAGAGGTGATAACAGAAGAGGTAACCGTCTTTCATCATTTGCAAATTAAAGTTCTGCAAAAGCTTTAGTATGTCTGTGCTTCATCCCTTTTTGATATTTTTGATTATCATCTTATGCTCCCTGATAGCTTTAGGCTTTGAGCCAAATGCCTGAAAATGTTCCCTCGCTGGAGTCCTAAGCAATTTATGTTCCTCTATAGAATTAAAAGAACAGTTATATATAAAATGTAGAATGCCTTGATTCAGTTTTCCTCGATTAGCCAACTGATGGTTAATGTAAAAGAGAAGCATTTCATTTAAACCAAGCTGAAAGGCTTATGAAAAGAAAGCTGATGTTTGTAGCTAGTTCCAAACAACTTGTGACTTGTAGATATAAAATTCTCATTCATCTTAGTACTTGAAAACTTCAATTGAAAAATAGAAAGAGCAAGGAGGTTTCAGAATGTAGCTCAGTTGGGAGTAGCTAGCGTTATATACTTAAAATCAATGCCTCAAGTTGCATTGGACTTGAGTAGCATGGCATAGGACCTAATTGAAATAACTGATGCATAAGATCTACTTCAAATGGTTGAGATAAAGACAATTGATAGTGACGATAACTAAAATCAGAACTATCAAATTCTCTCCGCAATGGATTTTAGCTTTCTTGGTATAGTAAAAGTCACACAGTTACCCAATGTCTCCTTTGTTCTGTTGATTATCTGCAACTTTAACATTCAAAGTCTAGCCCATCAAAAATAAACTTAATGGATGCTTAAAAAATACTCATATATTTCATTAGGTGAATTTTCTAACTTATTTTGACACTAACAATGCCGAAAGCCGTGGGTTGAAGTTGTTATGTTCCATATTTTGTCAGATCCTCCCTCTTATTTCATACATAGAGAATTATGAATGTTCTTTACCTAGGAAGTACTCCTAGTCCTTCCATGGATTCGTTGGATCTGTTCCTCATATTTCATGCATGTAAAATATATGTATGCTTTGTTTAAACGAGATATATTTTTAATCCTACCACATTTCATTGGATCTTTTCTTTTCTTCCATGCATATAAAATATCCATAGGTTGCTATGATCTGTGAAATCTTCTCCACAGGATCTGCTTGAGATACTGATGAAACTGAGGGAAGAACATCGATATTGCCTTTACTGTGGATGTCAAGTGAGTGTATTGTGGTACATTCACACAATTATTTTAATGCTTTCTGCTTCTTTGAGCAAAACTGTGCTTATATAGTGCATGAATTCAGTCGTAACAGTTTCACATCTACCATGCAAACAGCTAAAGTTGATTTCTAATATACTTCTTTTCAGTATGAATCAGTAGAGGCATTGCAGACTGATTGTCCAGGACCATATGAAGAAGATCACTAAAATCGCAGGTTTGGGCATCCTTGGGTGGGCGAGAAGTCTCTAATGGGAGCAGGAGCTGCTGGTTTTGGATAATTGAAATCCATCAGAAAGCTCCTATATATGTTGTTATCCTCTATAAAAAAATAAAACTCGTGGTCTGAGATGAGAAGTGTAATCAAACACTTGTGTAAGGATAGAACTGCAGAATAATCACCATGGAAGGATGAAAGTCGACCGTATCGAGATGATAATGGCCCAGGTGGTGGTTTTCTACTACGTTCATTATGTCCGGCCAAATGCCTCCGACAACTTCTTTTGCCTCGGTCAAATTTAGGCAGAAGATGGAATCTGCAAAACAAATTATGAAGTAATTACTGTTTTGTTGCTATGAATGTGATTATGCTTCATGCCACATATTGAAGCCAATTTTTGCTTGATATCCCAAATGAATAAACATTTTCAAAGTATGGCCCTGCCTTTAGTTTTTTACAATGAAGAAATGCAGCTGCTTTTAGAAGTTGTGTAACTCAAATTTACCCTTTGTAAAAATTCAATGATACCAAAACATTAATAATAGAGAAAGTTTATGATGAATGATAGCTAATGTTTGCCCATGAAAGCTTCCTTAACCATAGATGGCGAGTGCTATTTAGGGGGCTTTTGATTCAATGTTATTTTGATGTTATATTATTTAGATAAAATAATTGTTTGGTTTAATGACATTTATAAATAATTTTTTATAAGATTATAAAATTATTAGTCAAAAAATAACATCTAAATATCATGATATTTAAATTACATAACATTAAGATAATAATAAACCGAACGCTCCCTTAGATTTTTCTTTAAAAAATTATCAATTTCCACAAAAGAATATTTGATAGACAACTAACTTTATCGTCTAGACATGCATCTCAAAGACAGAAAAGTATTGGATTAAAGCTTACTCTATAGCTACAACAGGTTGTCACAAGAATAAATCTCAACAGAAGTCCACACACTATGTTAATAAAAAAAATTTCATTTCTTTGCAGTATAAACATGCTAAAGCTTTTAAGAAGCTTCATTTAAAAATATTACAACGTATGAGTTAAAACCCTCTTGCTCTTGGAGATTATCATAAATTACAGGTGAGCATATATATATA
>JAEMOT010003736.1:50986-69097 GCA_019297695.1 Apostasia ramifera | reverse complement strand
TATATATATATATATATATATATATATATATCTTTTATTTGGTTGAGCTGCAGAATTTTCAATTCTTTCACTTCTGTTAGATCAATATGATAGAAGATATTATGAGTGAAAACCATCCACACGTGCTGGGAATGGTGGTTGATCCTCATGATTCATTATCTCATCCTGCTGGGGTCACTGATGTTCCGTCTGATTCTGCACATGCCTTGATCCTGACCAGTTCACCAACTTTTTGGTATGCCAACAAATTTTCTGGACTTCTGAGTGCTGGTATTTGCACTGTAATTTTTTTAGTAGAGAATCACATTAACAGAATAATATTATATTTGTGTTACTTTGTTTTTTCATATATGCATATAATATATATATATATATGCATCAGTTTATAACCTTCACTATTTCTTCATAATACGTTGCATTATTCATAATTTTCTTATTTGCTTATCCTCAAAGTCATTCTTACTGTTTGAGAATTCTATGTGCTGAATTTTAAGTATAACCTTTTCTTATGCTTCTCTAACTTGCAGATTCTGAAGTGGATTGGAGCTAGATCAGTACAAGAAACAAAACTTAACCCATTCCACTTGCCCGAGATAGCCTAAATCAAAACTTTATGTTCTTTATTCTCTCTGAAATACATTCCCTACTTCCCTTTAAATCTTGTCATGTTTTTGCAAACATTTTTTGTTTATCACAATTGAGACATGTACTTCCAGATTTCATCTATTTTTAAGTGTCATCAATTTACTCCTGATGTCTGCGAAATTCAATAGATTACTATTTTGAAGTTTTTTATTGTAAGTTTTCTTAGAAGTCTGATATTTGTTTAGCAGCACTCCGTTCTAAATGAGATCCAAGAAGCTTGGAAAAGAGTGCAACTTCATGAAAATAAGAAGAGGGATATTGCTTGTGCCCTTCACATGCATTTCAAAGACTGGCTAATGGTAAACCTCCTCACTTCATATTCTATCTTCAGTTATGTCCATTTCTTAATCTGCTTTCTACACTTCCATATGCCATTAAGACACAATGCTATAATTGTTTGAGCATATTCCTACCTTTGTGAGCCATATCCATATAAAGACTAATGAGCCATACGAATAAAAGCATCATTCATACAATGATTCTGTACCTGAGGTATTATTTGTCTGTTACTTTGCAGCTTCTGGGAATATAAGACAACTGTATTGTCTACAAGGAGACTGATACTACATTCCTTGTCATGAGCGCCTCGGCATTCCTACAGATCTGTTTTCCTATGCTGGATCCGTCTATTTTTTCTCTTTTTAAGCTCTCCGTTGCTCACTGCATCATATGCTACTGTGGTGCAGAGAGTGCTAACCAATACTCGGCAATAATCTATATTTCAGAGGTGGCTTTTGTAGCTTTCAAAGAGAGAATTTAAGAATGTGTTCTGTATGTAATTGTCCCTTATGATTTTTGTTTATTTTTTCACCCACCTTGGAAGCGCCAGTGGCGATCTTTTTATTTCGTAAGTCGAGAGTCGTAAATTCTGAAGTCATGGCAGGGGAAGAAGAAATGTGATCCTTTTTGTTCGTCTCTCAAGAATCCTTGGCAGAATTTGAAAGGCATATTATATAGCATGAAAAAGTCCCCAATTTGGCAACCCCTCCAATACCAATTGTCATAGAGTATAATCAGAGCAATGCATGACATATAAGCAGGCATTTGCACGTTCTGCAGCCCAAGAATGAAGAGACTTTCTTTCGACGCAAGCTGAGAATTCTATTATATAAAAGTTTGAGGGGAAAAAATAAAGAAAAGATGCCCTAAACTCCTCCAACGCCATTTCCCGTTAAAAAATATTACACGTTGACTGAAAGAACTGCAGTTCTGTTAAATGAATAAGCAGCAACATATTTTTTTGACTAATATGGTAATACAGCATTATTAAGTGTAAACAATCAACAATATGCATAACGTAGCTTTAAAAGAAATGAGATGCATAAATACACAATGTATAATCACGTTAAAGTGGGATTCACTGTACCATTTCTTATGAAATTCTCTCAAGAAAGAAAGAAAGAAAGTGTTGGTACAGATCCATCTGCATAACAATATAAACTGAGTTTAGAGTCAACATTACACCTGCAAAATAGCAGCTTCTCAGGCAACAGGCCTCATTTGTCAGCAAAGAAATATGCATAAGAATAAAACATTCATCAAAGAGCTTTATAGTACAAGACTATGAACCTCATCAGAGATCAAAACCTTAGATTACCATTTTAGTTGATAAATCCTTTCAAGAATACATGCCAAATATTTTAAAGAGTGCATTTAGTTCACTATTATCCTAGTATTATATTATATAAGAAAAATAATTATTTGATTTGTTAATATATCCAGATAACTTTGTGAAAAATTATAAAATTATTAGTCAAAAAATTGTACGTAGATGTTAGGATATATAAAAAATATAATATAATATTAAGATAGCATTAAACTAAATGTCCCCTAGAACAATAAAAATAATATCTTTATTGACGACAGCTTCTTCCAGAAAATCAAGTTTTCCTACTTAAAGGATCATATTCAATTTAGGATGCTGGACACCCAAAGTAATGCATTAAATAAACAAAGTACATATCAACTACTTAATGCATTATACAGGCATCAACAAGTGAGTCGGAAACAACTCTGATTACCATGACCATGATTAATCAATAGTTTTATCTCACCATTTCAAAGTTGGTGTTTGTTTATATATTGCAAATAGTATTAGGTGAAGTTTTCCAAATATTTAAGTACAATCGATAACACAAGAAATCGAATGTTACTTCTGAAAAAACTTTTGAGAAAAAAAGAATTTATGGACATCATAAATTTTGTTAGATGCTGAAGAACAAAAAATCAATAAACTCTCCATATCTCTTTGCGTCTTATTAGTTACGCAAGGACCAGTAGTATACCTTAACGGTACTAATATATCCAACAGGTAAATTCATGGCTGCTGCTTTTATGGTTCAAGCTCATGCCATCATCCCCCAAATATCATGTGTCAAATGGGCCAATGCTTTTTGGAGCATCTGATCTGAAACAAAAATGCTGTCATGTAACCATACTGAAAAAACAGAATAGAAACATGCAGTTTCAAGAAAGCTCAACACTTTACAAACAAGAAATCTCATCAAACAATTTAAACAATGAAGCAGGTACAGAATTCAGTATGATCTCTCAGCATGCGATGACAGCTGCTCAGCAGATCTAAGTATTACAATTAATAATCTACATAAGAAAGACAGAATAAGCAGAGATCCGACATTTAAAAGTTCATAAAAGGGCATATTTTGACTGACTATATTGTGATATCCCTCATTATAAAAGTGGAAGAGGAAATTTGACGAGGAGTAGAAGAAGACGATCCTTGAAAAAGTTTCTTTTGAGGAGAGTATTCTCATCAAAATTGTGTACGAAGCGGGTCAACGAAGAGAACACTCATCCGAAGAATGGCCCTAATATTTGAAACCTCAATGTATAGAATCCTTGATAGAGGATTGGATTCAAGGATAGAAATTTTGATAGAATACTCGAGGATTGAAACCCCAAGGATAGGTGACCCTCATAGGAATCCTCGAAGAAAGGAGATCTCTGTAGCTAAAAATAATGTATTCTAGAGACAGATTATGAAGGATTGCCCACATGAGCCTTTTGTCAAGCTCATTGTGCAAGTGGCTTGGAGTTCATTCTCGACATTTGAATGTAATTGTCAAAATAACGATTAAGGAAAATAAAAAAGGAGATTCTTCATCTTCAACCCCTTCAACCACATATGCAACTAAAGAGCAGTTCATGTTGCATCAACTGTCAAAAATACTAGATCGTATCTCATGTGCAAAGACTTAACATGGGTAGTTGACTCTAAAGCACCCTACCACGTAGCATCGAACAGTGAGACATTCTCAACATGTCATACCTAAGATCATGCCATCACCAATCCGAAAAGCAATTATCAATGGTTGTCAACATTGGGGAAATTGAGCTTGAAATTAGTCTGGTATGCGAACTGAAACTCAAAGATGTGAGGCATGTCCTGATTCACCTCAAATTGATTTTCACGAGGAAGCTAAATGAAGAAGTCTATGTAAGCACATTTGGCGGGGGTAATGGAAGCTAGCCAAAAGATCTCTCATCATAGGAAGGAAGGTGTTGTTCATTATACAAGCTAAAGGCCTAGATGAGGAAGCATCTAATGGGCATTACCAGAAAAGAAACCTCAAAGGAGCTACGACACGTGACGGGCTATATGACTGAAAGAGGCCACGAGATCCTAAAAACAAAAGTTCGTGGGGACTCTAGAGGGAATGCTAAATAATGTTTTATTATCAAGTAGGGAAACAGTCTAGAGGACCCTTTGTAAAGTTGCCATACAATCTAAGGAAAAGGCTAAATTAGATATCTATGAAGTAGGAGATAGATTGCTTGGAGTAGCATACTACATCATCACCATCATGTACGATTTTTCAAGGAAGACATAGGTGCATCCATTAAAGATGAAAAATAGTGTTCCATTTAAATTATTCCATGTTTCTCCTGTAAAAATAAAAACATTGTAAGTAAAATAAATAGTAAAAAAATAACTCTTGCACTTATATGCCCATATTCTCCCCAAATCAAAATGGTTTATAAACCCGACATTAGGTCAAATATCGCTCACACCCCCCTTCTACCTTTAAAATTAAAAGAATATTTGGCAGCACCTCAATAAAACAAAGGTAATGAGAACATATTACAAATATACAAATATCAAACAAATATATATAATCCATCATAAAATAAAATCATACTAACTTCATAAAATAACAATCACACTCTTTATTCCATTATATATAATATTAAAAAAAGTTATTTACTACAGTATATATACAAAACATATAATAAAAATACATAAAAATCCTCTTTGAATTACACCATAGACATTATGATTACATAATAAATTATTTATTGAAGTAAAAATACAAGACATATAACAAAAACAAGAAAAAGTCTTTTTTGATTTATACATTTTTGTAAATCATTCTGTAAGTAAAATAACGATAATAATGAAGTGAAAATAAATAACTCAGTGGATAGTAAATTTAAAATAAGTAATTAAATAAAAAAACTAACAAACATATATTAAATAGTAAGATCTCAATAGATCAGCATAAGATATAGAGAAAATACTCTCATTAAAAGTAATGAGTAGAAGTTTTGCAGATCAAAACTAACATAAATAAAGAATGAATAATTTTCCAAGCATATAATGAAAAAATATTTCAAATAGATCTTAAATAATAATATCAAGCAATCATATTACCATTGCATCAAAAGTACTAAAAGGAAATGTGATAAATATATGCATCAAATCAGGGGAATAACAGTCGCATAAATTTTAATTTTTCAAATTAAAGAAAAATTTGGCAGTACCTCAACAAAACAAAGGTAATGAGAGCATATTACAAATATAGAAATATCAAACAAATATATATAATCCATCACAAAAAAAAATCATACTAACTTTATAAAATAACACCCACACTCTTTATTCCATTATATTTAATATTAAAAAAAGTAATTTACTACAGTATATATACAAAACATATAATAAAAATACACAAAAGTGTTCTTTTAATTACACCAAATACATTATGATTATATAATAAGTTATTTATTGAAGTAAAAATACAAAATATATAACATAAACAAGCAAAAGTCTTATTTTGATTTAGACATTTCCGTAAGTCGTTCTGTAAGTAAAATAACAATAATAATGAAGTGAAAATGAATAACTCAGTGGACAGTAAATTTAAAATGAGTAATTAAACAAGGAAATAAATCAAACATACATTAAATGATAAGATCTCAATAGATCCGCATAAAACAATTGAGAAAATATTCTCATTAAAAAGTAATAGGTTTTGTAGATCAAAACTAACATAAATAAAGAACGAATAATTTTTCAAGCATATAACAATAAAAGATTTCAAATAGATCTCAAATAATAATATCAAGCAATCAGATCACCAATGCATCAAAAATACTAAAAGGAAATGTGATAAATATATACATCAAATCAAGGGAATAATAGTCACATAAATTTCAATTACACATACATTTATGTTAATCAACACTGTGACAATTCACTAAGGTACTGGGTTGAACCTAAACAAATTAAACTCATCGATTTCTATGAAGATTCATTAATCCCAAACTATGGGGACTCATCAATGTTGCTTATGAGATATATTAAATAAAAATATTCAATTGCTTGTGTCGATTTATCATATATCAAGTATGGATAAAAGATCATGCACTCAGAATATATCAAATCATATGTCATTCAACAAACATAGATAAAAATGAGCATATATAAGAACAAATGAAGCATAAATTTGCAATAGTGATAGGTTAATCAAATAATATGATATCAAAAGGATTTGAAGCAACAGTAATTTCATGGTCACTATTTTTGAGGATGTCATACAAATACTATACAAGAGATAAATTTTTGAAAGACATATAAATAGAAAAGTTAATTAAGAACTATTCACATCAAATAAGCCAGAAATGATCCAAGGCACACATCGAAACATCTGCATCCTCTGTCACTTATACCTAAAATTATATATTATAATTATTCACCCTAAAACATCAAATAAAACAATATGATATACTATCATACTAATAAATGGGTACCTACTTAAATGTAACTCTAAAAATTTACCATTATTTTGATAAAATATTTTTAATTCATACATATGAATCTATATTAATCTAATCTATTTTAGTAGCATAAAAGAACTAGTGTTCATGTACAATTATAAACATAAACATAAAAAATATAGAAACGTGACTGGAAGTAAATCAATGGTTAAACAAAGTACTCTAGAAAGAAACAATGAAAAATACATTGGAAATAAGATTTATTGAAACGACCTAAAAATATCATGAAAATACCAAGTTATTCTAATTGATGATTCTTAAATTGAATATACCATTGTCATGTGATCTCTATCATGAAATTTGAGCTTGGGTGTGCTATCGTGGCCCTTGCCATGATTAGAAAAAGAAAGAGCAATAGAGAGCGAGAAACACTGAAAGAGAGTGCACTAGAGAGAGAGAAAGAGAGAAAACTTGAGGGATAAATATGTATATCATATATATGTGTATATATAAAATTTTATTTAGGATAAATTACATCTAGATCCCTAAGATAGCTCCACCTCTGCTACCTCACAGAAGCGAGAGGAGGGAGGGAGGGGGAGAGAGAGAGGAGTAACAACAATGCCGTCTTATGGAAGCGATAGGAAAGAGAGAGGTAGAGAAGGAAGGAGAAATAAAGAAAAGAGAGAGTAGCACTTTGCTTCCATAAAAGGACAGAAAAAGGAAGGGAGAGAGGAAAGAGGAGAGAGATAGAGAGGAATGGGAGGAAAGGAGAAAGAGGACAGCTGCAGCGTCGCTCCCCTCTGCTTTTGTGAGAGAGGGAGAAAGAGAGGGAGAGAGGGACGGGGCATAGGAGGACCCCTCCGAACCATCTAAATCTTGATATCTTTTGCTCTCCTGCACTTGTTACTGTTGCTTTCATCCCTCTCACGATCTCTCTCTCTCTTCACGATGCTTACTAGAAATTTAAGTGTCGCCTGCTAGCATAGCTCTCATAGCTCTCCCCTCTCTTATGTTGACATATTTAGTGCTTTCATTGAGACCAGCAAGCATAGCTAGCCAAGCACATGTCCTCAATGCGCTTTTCAGCATTCCTTCAAAACACTCATAGAGAAGAAAGGCCGCTGTGGACGAAGCCACCAACTTTAGCATCCACATTTACTCCGGATTACTTCCTTTACGTCCTACGACATGCAGATGGAGGAAGTGTGTACCTCCTTAGTAAATCATGCCAAGCAGGTAGAAGCTCTCACCACTGCCATCACCCATGATTGCAAGGGTGCAACCCCCAACTCCAACCGCTCTCAGATTCTCCAACTAATGTCGCCAAACCAGCGGCAATGGCTCAACAACATGCTGGATTTGATTAGGCTAGCCCAGACCCTCCCAAATTCTAGGACTGTCTCTGGCACAACCAAACGCCGCAGTTGTCTTCACCCGTATAAGCCGACGTCATCGCTCCCCTACCTTAGCAAATGCTAACACTAGCTGGAACAATGCAAAGAGCGTCGACACTCGCCAGACCATCACAATTGCAACATACAATGGAAGAAAACCATGTCAAGCCCCATCGGCCACCGCTAGGGATGATCGTGGGCGGTTAACCAATCCTTAGAACAAAACTCGAACCCAAAACTAAAACCGATGATTTTTCCAAATTAAAAACCAAAACAAAACCCAATAAAACGGTTAACTGAACTCGAAATTGTCGATTTGGTTAACTAAATTTTTTTATTAGATTTTTCAATTTTGGTTCGATTCTTCGATTTTCAGTTATTTTTTTATCAGCCCTAGACGTCGCTGTCGTGCCACTTTAACAGGTGTATACTCGGCGCCCCCTCGGTCGCACCGATGCATCTGCACCACAAGACCCCACTTGGCTCTCAATCGTGGCACCAGAAGACTAATAGGAAATCCCTACATCCTCATCGCTTTGGTCCTAGAAGATTTCCCACCATGCATCCACAACCAATCCGCCTTGATTGGCATGGACATCCCTCTCCTCAACAACCTAGCCACGCCATGGACATCCCTCTCCTCAACAACCTAGCTGATGACATGGACCTCATGGATGGAACAACGGACCCTATCCAGGTTGACTTCCACTAGCCAAAGTTCAAGACCTTGGATGGAACAATGGACCCTCAAAACCACATACAACTACTCAAATGGTCCCTCCATTTTCTCCATCCAAAGGATGCACTCTCTAGTACTTGATGACTGGCTTATAACTAGTATGTAGGACTTCCCCAAGATTACATCCAATCTTACGGTCACTTTGAGCGAGAAGTTTGGGCCTATTTTATCGTCACACCCATGCGGCCAAATCCAAGCTGGTCCTCTTGGAGATCACTTAAGGATTGGAGGAGCCCGTACGGCACTACGTGGACCAATACTTAGCCGCCAGGTCCAGCACCAACCCTGTTGTTCCCTTCTACGCCTTTCGGAGGGGGCTCAAAAAGGACAGTGACCTCGCCAAGTCCCTCCAACTATGCAAGCCACGCAACTTCCTGGAACTTATAAACCAGGACAAAATGTTCATCATATTGGAGGATGTTAGCATCGAAAAAAAAGCTCCCACCATCTCTCCCTGCACTTGTTACTGCTGCTTTCCTCCCTCTCTCCACGATGCCTATGAGACGTTTGTATGCTGCCTACCGGCAGAGCTCTCCCTTCTCTTAGGTTAACAAAGGAAGAGAGAGAGAAGAGAATGGGAGAGGGAAAGTTTGGGTAAAATAATAATTTATTAAAATTTAACAATAAAAAATAATAGAAATACCTTATTAATGTAATTAATGTCACCCAAGGATCTAAATACTAAAAATTTTAAAACTTGGACTCGCATGATATTATATTTTGATCTCGAGAACTTAGATGCAATTTACCCATTTATTTATTATTATATAAGGGCATTCACACATGCCCCTTCATATTTCAAATTTTATGAACAAAATGAAGTAATATTCAAGTTTTGAATAGTATGCAGTTAAATGAACCCATAATATATTCTTATATGTATCCTTTAAGAAGGATTCCTCAGCTCTAAAGCAGTGAGGCATCATAATGGCCACCTAATACATATATTTTTTTATGTTATCACATTGAGCACTATCAAAGAGAAGTTATCACTCTAGGTGGGCATTTCAATTGCCAGTGAAGTTGTGCCCAACGTTGAAGTTGAAAAACAAGAGTTGTCGAAGATTCCGCATCCTTCTAAAATTAGAAGATAGATATGTACAACATTTCGCACAAGATAGTCAATTATTCATGTTGTAGCAGTAGTGAACAGAGATTTCTTTCAAATCTAGGCAAGGAACACAGGATCATAGTGGGATCCTGTGTTACCTTGGGGAAAAAAATAAGAAAACAATTATGATTTGGGAATGAAGAGTTGAAGGTCGTTGGTTATGTTGATGTAGATTTAGCTTGTTGTTTTGAGCTACAGAAGCCAACCTCAGCTTATCTCGTTAAATTCGCGGGAGGACCAATTGCTTGTCAATCCAAGTTGCAGAAATGTGTAGCACTGTCAACAATGAAAGCATAGTACGTCATTGCAACAAAAGGGTGCAAGGAGTTATTGTGGATGAAGAAGTTACTCAAAGGATGCGCCACAAACAAGATGCCTATCCCTTGCATTGCAATATCCAAATTGTCATCCACCTAGCCAAAAATCACAACTTCTACTTGAAATCAAACCACGTAAATGTGAGTTTTCACTAGATAATGGAAGCCCTGGAGATAAATACTATGCTACTGGAGAAGGTGTACACCAACGAGAATTCTTCGAAGATCCTCACAAAGTCAACAACTAAGTCCAAATAGGAGATCTACATGTAAACAGATGGACATGAACCTCTTTCATAACTTGAAAAGGAGAAGATTACTGTGATATTCCTTATGAAAAAAGTAAGAAGTTTGACAAGGAATCGAACAACATCGACCAAGTTTTAAAAAATGTCGCAACTCCTCAAAAAGGAGGACACTCAACCAAAGATTGGACCCTCAATGTATAAAATCCTCAATCCAGGATTAGATCAAAAAATAGAAACTTCGATGAAGCACCCAACGATTGAAAAATTGATCATAAGCGATTCTCGTAGTAATTATCGAAGAAAGGAGAACTATGATACTGAAAACGATGTGTTCGAAAAATGATTATGCAAATCTGGTCACATGAGCCTTGGGTCAAAACTATTGTGTAAGTGGCATAACTGGGACAGTGACATGGAGGTCATTCTCGACAATTCAATAGAAAGCCATTCATTTGTCCTCCTAGTAAGGGCAATGTCCAAAATAGGCAGTGAGTGGTGCTGTTGAGCGAGATTCAAAGAGAGAGGGTACTCCAAAAGACCCATCATTGGCATTGAAGATAGACAACAATTTAAAGAAAGTTCAACATTTTGAAGCTCTAGAAAGAAAGGAAGAATAGTAAGTAGAGAAGTTAATTCTCTATTAGCCATATAAAGCCTACAAGTTCTAGATAAAAAACTAAACCCACTATTTCAATTTATCCAATCATCTGACTTGTGGCAATTGTGAGAGGCCGTTTTCATGATAGAGTTTTGTGAAGTTGTAGTTCAATATACGTTTTTCTTCAAGTTATATAAGATCCTAATAGGAAGTCTCTTCAAAGCTTTGGTATTGTCGAAATTTCGAGAGGATTTTAACACGCATGAGCTTCAATGAGAAAAAAAATAGTATTCAAAGTTTCTTTTTACCAACGAGATTCAAGGTAGTAAACGATTCTTCAGAGCAACACTTGATTGTCTTAAGTAACACTCCTCTATCATGTACAAATAAAATATCAATAGTAAGTTCCAAGTCCTCAGTCTACAAAATAACTAGCATTCATTCAATCTTTATTATCACTTATCTCTTTTTAATTATTGATGTTGAAAAAACGGAAATATCAGGCTCTTGAAAGAGACCATTGTTACCTGGATGCCAAGAGATCCCAGAATCTACACGATCTTGGATGTTCCAACTTAAGTTCTAATAGTATCTCATCCTACAGGTTCAGATCAAGCTAAGGCCTGGCACCTTTAATGCATTCCTCTCATTCAACAATTTCCTCACAATCTCAGCATCTCCATACCTACCAGCCTCCGTGAGCATATTGGACAGAACTACATAATCCCCTCCACAGCCCCTTTCTAAGTCCATTATCTTCTTCATAACCCTCTCACCTATCTCCACTTCTCCATGCTTGCTGCAGCATCCTAGCAATGTCCTCCACACAACAGCATTTACCTCAGTAGGCATCCTACAAATTATCTTCTCGGCCTCATGCAGCTTCCCAACTCTCCCGAGCATATCAATCAAACAACTATAGTGTTTGGTCTCCGGCTCTATATTGTGCTCTTTAACCATGCCAGTGAAGATCCTCATTCCCTCATCAATCAGCCCCCTATGGCTACAAGCATTCAGCAAGCTTAGGAAAGTCACCCAGTTCGGCTTAACATTCTCCAAACACATCTTGCTAAAAAACTCCACTGCATCATTCGCCATTCCATGGATTGCAAAGCCTGAGATAATTGAATTCCATGATACCAAATTAGTTCTCTTGCCCATCTCAGCAAAAACTTGAAGGGACTTCTCCATCATGCCGCATTTTGCATACATATCAATCAATGAATTCTCTACACGGACATCAGACAAATCTAGCCCTCCCTTTAAACAGTAAGCATGCAGTGTCCCTCCAATGTCAAGTGCTCCAAGGTTTGATATTGCGGGGACAATAGCCAAGACCGTGATCTCTGATGGGCTAATGCCTTCCTCTGCCATTCTTCGAAAAAGACCCAAAGCTTCCTCTGGCTCCCTACTCCGAGTGTATCCATCAATCAAGCCAGTCCAGGAAATCACGTTGCGATGGGGCATCTGTTCAAAAAGTGACCTTGCCATTTTCATTTCACCCCACTTAGCAAAACCAGTGATTATGGCATTCCACGAAACAATATTCCTTTGCGACATTTCATCGAATGCCTTCTGAGCGTCCAACAATGCTCCACAAGTAGAGTACATATTGACCAAAGAAGTGTGAACATAAACATCAAATGCAAAGCCGTTTTTAACAACGAGAGCGTGAAATTGGGTACCAGAACCTAAAAGTGAAGAGGTTGCACAGGCCTTAATGAGGAACGAGAAGGTGAAGGAATCTGTCGGGAGGTCAGGGGAGCAAAAGAAGAGCAAGTGCTGGTAAAGGTGGAGGGCTTCTAAGGGGAAGAGGCCAAGTGAGTAGCGGTAGATGAGAGTGTTCCAGAGGAGGATGCCGGTACGTCCCATTCGATAGCGATGAATGCCAGAGGTGACGAGGTGGGAATGGATTTGGAGAGAGGGGTGACGGCCTAGCTGAAAGCGAAGGAGGGAGAGTAGAAGGTGCTCATGATGCGATGGGAAATGTTGAAGAAGATAGTAGAATGGAGGAAGTTGAGAAAGTCTTCTGAGACATGCCATAGGAGTAACGAGACCACGATGCTTTGGATGAGATTGACGAAAGTCTGAAGATTTAAAATTAACTTTTAAATCACATAAAACAATAATAATAACAACCTTCAAAAAATTAACTTTTATATCTGAGAATTTATAGAATATTTTTTTACTAATCAAAAAGTAACATTTTTGAGTAATATTCTATCAAAAAAAAGCTATTCTTGTTACGATTGATTTGGGGTGATTTATGTAATCTCTTTTTTTCATGTATAGTTTTATAAAATCATTTTCACAGTAATATCAATAGAAACTAGCATTCCCCCGTGCAGTTACCTACATAATTTTTTTTTAAATTTTAGAAATAAATATAGTTTTTTACATATATAAATATTTTGTGATAAAAATATGAAGAAATTAAAATACTAATTGACACGAATTTATATACGGTAACATATACAAAACAAAATAAATCAAATTTAATAATTAAATAATATAATAAACACTTAATAAAAATAAGAGGTAATTCCACTTAGATCTTTAAGATATACTAACTTTTCTATGCAGGCTCGCAAATTTCAAATCATATTAGACAGGTCCACACATTTGATAACAAAGGTTATTTGAGCCCTTACGTCACAATATCCACTAACTTTTTGAAAAAAATGAAAATAACCTCACCTAGTATATCTCTTTTCCCAGGCAGAGAAGAACAAGAAGAAGAAGTTAACAGGTGGAGGTGGCCACAGTTCTGCAAGCCCCACCGTCGAAGAAGAAGAAGGAACAGGAGGTGGGCGCGGGCGCAGATCTGCGAAGAAGTGACCGGCAGACCCTAGACCGGCGAAGAAGAGATCCGCGAAGAAGAAGAAGGAACAGGCGGAGGCGGCCACAGTTCTGCGAACCCCACCAGCGAAGAAGAAGAAGAAGAAGAAGAAGGAACAGGAGGAGGTGGGCACGGTGGCGCAGATCTCCGAACCCCCGATTGAGCAGGGTGATTAAAATAGGCGCCGGAGCAGGAGCGGGAGCGGGTGGTTTGGGGGGGGGGGGGTGGGCGAGGGCGAGCTGGCGCAGGAGATGGCCACAGTTCGGCGAACCCCACCGGCGAAGAAAAAGAACGAAGGAACAGGAGGAGACGAGCGCGGGCTAGATCTGCGAACCCTCGATTGAGCAGGGGTCACTAAAATAGGCCAAAGCTAAAATGCAGATCGATAACAAATAAAAAATATTTATCATAATTTTTATTGGTGAATAAATTAACGAAATATTAGAGAAAAACATATTAAATTGGAGCTGAATAGAATTTTTTTTAAGAATTTGTTTGACGTGATTTAAAATTTCTATACTAAAAAATCTATAACTAATTTGACTTATCTTAAATATTAATTAAGATTAAAAATTTAATAAACTCTACTTAAGTTTGATTTGTTACTAAAAATTTTAATTTATAATTAGCACTAAATTTAAGTAAACAAAAGTAAAATTTAATGTTTTAGATTTTTAAATTTAATTTTAAATTTTAAAAGTTCGATATAAAAAAATAAAAAATTAAAAATTTAATAAAGTAAAATTAAAATTTTAAATTAATAGTTGTACTAAATCTTATTATTAAATAATAATTAAAAAAATTTACATACAAATCATACTAAATTTTAGATATTATATTATTATTTAATTATAGACTACTCTATAGTTTAAATATTGTGAAGATAAAAATCTGTAAGTAATATTTAATTTTTTTTTTGACATATACTTAATAATTTGTAATATTTATTATTAAATTAAAATTTAAATGAGATATAAATTAAATTTATTATTTATATGTGAAAATTTTAAATTAACATAAAAAATTTATTTATTATTTTATTTACATTTATATAGATATAATATATATAACTTATCCAATAAATAATAAAAAATATATATAAATAATTTGATTAAACTTTAAAAATAATTTAAATTTAAAATATTAATTAATTTGAATTTGAATTAAATAAAATTGTCTCGCAATGTCTAATCGACTAAATATGATCAAATAAAACTATATTATAGATTTAAATTTTTGGATTAAAATTTCATGACTCTTAAATTGTTTTTGAGGAAATAAAAATAAAAATTATTTTTTCAAATTATATGATATATAACATGAATGTTATTTTATTATTGACAGTGGTATTTCAAGCAATTATATAATTTAGTTGCTAGTATTAATTTTAATATAATTTTTAAAATTTTATCAAATTAATAGTTGAGCGTTATCTCCCAAACTCAAAATGTAGTCTGATCATGCTTATATTTTATTTAATTTAAAATCAATTTGATATTTCTCTTGAATTAAAATCAATTAATTCATAATTAAATTGAATCAATTAAAATACATATTAAAATATACCATTTATAATTACATAAAAATATATACATAAATTTATTTTGTTATATGCTTATATATTTATAAAATATTACTCAAAAATTACTCAGAAATTACATGTAAATTTTACTCAAATAAAGCTTGAATCAATTTTCCTACAATATAAACTTGTGCATAATAAATTTTTAAATTTAAAATTCACACAATATTTATGCATTGATATGCATTGCGAATTTTTTTTATGCCTAATGACAATATTTCCTATATACATTATAATTTGATTAGTTTAATGGATAAATATATAACAATAGAAGTAATTAAAAAATTTATATATAATATATATCATACGTAAATAAACATTTAATTACAAGAAAAAAATTAAAATTTAGTCACAAATCAAGGCTTCAAACTAATCTCAATCCAAACTGAGGAATTGAAGAAACTTCGAAGTTTGAGTTGAGGATATACCTACTCGAACTCGATTTATTATTAAATGTAGGCCCCTTAGTCAAATGCTCGAAGCTAATTTTAAGCAAAAGTTAGTCTTTAAATAAAAATTTTAGAAAATTTGTTTAATATTTAAAAATATAATAATAGTAAAAATTAAAATATTATTAATAATGATTAGACTATTTTCAAAAATTAATTGCAACACTTTATCATCATTGAAGGGAGTTAAAGACCCATTGTGAAGCAACAAGCACGATTGGGCTTTACCACTATGGGCGAGCCAGTTAACGAGGGAGGTATGAGGTGTCAGCAACACCCGTACGAGTCTCTCACTCTCTGTTAAGCCCCAACAATTGGAGGATCGTGGCTTAATGTGAAAGAAGATAAAGTCAATAAGCCCCCACGAAACTCCCTATAAGCTTGTACGCAGTATCTAACTCTCAAGCTTGGGGAGCTATGAGTCCATCCTGAGATGGAGGAAATAGCCCTCAAGCCCATTGGATCCAAGACCTTGCCACTTCTAGCAACAAGCCAACAACCCTATCTAGGCTATCCCTTTTTGTGTAGACATACATAACAACTCGATGAACACACAACCTACAATAAACTCACCTATGACGTAGTAGGTTGCCACCAACAGTTAAAGAAGCATGGATCGAGCAAATTCTACAGCGACAAAAGGAGTCGGGCAATCAAAAATTATAGTGACCCCTCTGTCTTACAGTGAGTTGCGACCATATACCTTGTGTAAAGCATGGGAAGCACCAAAATCCACTATGAACCATACGCTACTCCGAGGACTCTAACGATCCTAGTTTTCTCAGACGTAGCCCAAAGTAAATTTGACCACACCTCAACGAAAACAATAACAAAATCTTAACCTTGAACTAATTACCCCCCACCTTTCATAGTACAAAAAAAAAAATTCTTCTAAAGTGAAGATGAATAAGTTTAATAGTTTATTTAGAAGTGGTTCAATATTATTTTATATTATTAATATAATATCATGTTATCTATATATTATTTTTTAAATGACAATTCTATAATATTTTATGAGATTATCTATACATATCATCAAATAAAATAACTTTTTTCTAAACATAGCATCAAAATAATCTTGAATCAAATTCCCCCATAATTAATATATTGAAATTCTAAACAATTCATATGACTTCTGTATCTAAAAAGATAATTTAAACATTCATTCTCCTGCCTAAGTTTAAGCCATGTCAAAGTTGCAGTATATAAGCCCCCCCCAACCAAACCAAGCCAAGCCAAAGTCTTGGGAACTATATATAATTATCAGGGCAAGTGTGCAAGATCATTTAACTTAAGATGCCCAATACTCATGAGATTTAGGGGGCGTTTGGTTCACTGTTATCTTAATGTTATGTTATCTAAAAAAAACAATTAAAATTATAAAATTATTAAATAAAAGATGATATCTAGATATCATAATATTTAAATTACATGATATAACATCAAAATAACAACGAACCAAATACTCCCTAAAGGCTATTTCTTTGTAACGGAACTTGCAAGACATTTATAGTGTTCCAACTGCATCACAGCTTCATGAGCCTATAGCACTGTTCAACAAAATGTTGATTTCACCAATCAAATTAACTGGTCTTCCGTTGAACACTGACGACAGTGTTGATTCACAAAGATTCTTCAGCTCCCTTGTTTTCACCAGAGCGGCTTCCTGCAACGCACAAGGGAATAATCATTAGCACCAAAGCATGGGGTTAAAAATTAAGTTAGAAGCACACAATCTAATCCAAATTCCTTCGCCTTGCTCTCCCTACGCATGCATTTGATGAGACAAAAACCAGCTTCACATTATTGTTCTATTTATTCGGATTGGGCTGATTGCATGATCATAAAGTATGTATAAATAGTGAAAGTTTCTACTCTATATATGAAAGAGAGCACAAGCTTTATTTATTTTATTTAATTAATAGAATTTATTTAGTTGGACTTGCCTTTCTTTTATTAGAATGGAGATTAAACGCTCTTTTATCTTATTCCTGAACATTTAACCGGAATTTTTATAAATGAAAATTTGAGTTCGTGTCAAGTGCAAGAGATTTCTTAAGAGATCAATACACTTAATAATTCCCAAGTAAAGGGCAGGGCAGCTTTATACCAAAAGCCTTCAAATACTAGTTATCCTAACTAAAACATATATATATATATATATATAT